>VZTF01005243.1:929457-943003 GCA_013397755.1 Cnemophilus loriae
TGAAAGGAAAGGAAAGGAAAGGAAAGGAAAGGAAAGGAAAGGAAAGGAAAGGAAAGGAAAGGAAAGGAAAGGAAAGGAAAGGAAAGGAAAGGAAAGGAAGGAGAAAACAATAAATGTCAGGCTTCTGACTTAAAACTTCAAAGCTGACAAGAAATGCATGACATTCTTTTATTTCTTTCAGTGAATAAATTATGTATGTAGTACTTTAGTCATAGGCTACTTTACATTCAAAAGCTACATCTCTAAAATTAAATTAGAGTCAAACCATATTCCTAGGAGCTGGAACTTGGTTGTGCATATTGTTAAATTTTTAAGGTAGGATGTCACATAGTTTTTTGTCTCAACTAGTCAGCTTCTAAACAACTTCTGGTCACAACTATAGGTGTACCAAAGTAGAGGAAGCTTGCCACTTCTAAAAAAGCATTTTGCATACAACCATCTTCTTTTAGAAGATGAGAGAGTGTAATTGCATTCCTAGAGAATAATCCTAGCATCTTTTTAATTTGTTTTGATAGATAAAATAACATTGTATTATTTGAAAAACAAATGCAATTTCATTATGTAAAATAAATAAGTATTCTATGGAGTAAAATTATATTCAATCCTAATTAATGGTGTTTTTCTGAGAATTTCATTCAAAAGATGAAAAATGTAAACAATGCAAACCAATACCAGAATCACATCAGCATAACTTTCCATTTGCATTCACCCATGACTCAGATTAGAGCTGCACAGTAATTACTTCTGTTTCAAGAACAATTTTCCTTTCACAGGTGTGGATTATTCATTTCATAATTTTAACCAGCCATTTAACCAAAAATAAGTTATACAAGGAAACAAAAATGTTTTGTACTTCTGTGCTTCTTGATGCATTACTTTGACCCAAGTTAAAATTATTTCAGTAAAAGTATATCCAAGCAGTTTCCTCATACAGTTGGATAATTAGTTCTTTATGAGATAAAGTATCACATTTTCCGCATGATATTTCTTACACATTATAAAGATATAAATGATAAAGATATATAGTATATTTATCATTTAGATATCCATATCGAAAACATACACTCAACATACTTCAGGGTTTGGGTTAATTTGTTTATTTCTCTATTATTTTCATTTCTTTTATTCTCTTTTTTTTTAATTGAAAATAATTTTATTAACTGAAAAATACAATTTTAAAACACTTGAATTAATAAATTCTCAAAATATTTCTCTGTATAAACAACCAATGAATAAAAAAAACAGAAAAAATGAATTTTTTTTTTAATTGAGTCATACTTAGTTTAAAAAGGAGAGTCAGAAATAGTCCACAGATACACAAGGGAATCTTCCATGTTTCAGTACAACACTGAACTCTATCTTAACTAACATTCGCCTGTGAATTCTTGTTCCTTCTTTACCAATTCAGATGTTCCCCCATGACACACACACACACACACAAAACAAAAAAGCCATAGACTGAAAAAATGGAAAGCAATCAACAAACAAATCACACACACCTCTGATAATTAATTCTACGGCTGCAAATAAAGAAAGCTGTGTGGTTGATTTCATGTTGTATGCTGTGTATGCTGTATTTTAATTTGATTGGTCACTCAGGGTTTCATTGCCCTTGTAACCCTTCTAGTTAGCAAGCACTAATGAAATCGTATTACAAAAGGTGGCAAACAGGGAATTTTTTATTATCAGTTAGAAATCTCGTGATTCAGACTAGGTCTAGCCTTTAATGATTTTTCCAGAGTGGTTGTGGCAGCTAGAATTGTTAATAAAAAAAAATTGTACTCCTAATTTAGAGCAGCTACTTCCTACAATTAATACCAGCTCCAAGTTCATAACTTTGATGTAAGTTATACTGACATGAACTCTTTTGCAGTCACATACTCGATTATCTTGCCTTCAGTGTACCAAAAACCCCCACCTCTCTTGGCTGACAGACAGGAACAGCCTTTCTCCAAACTGGCTTAGCTGGCATAATTAAACAGCGTGAAACACTCAACTTTTCACAGAACCATAGAATCCATAAGTTTGGAAAAGATCTCTAAGATCATTGAGTCCAACTATTAATCCAGCACCTCCATGTTAACCCCCAAACCATGTCCCCAAGTACCACATAAACATGCCTTTTGAACACTTACAGGGATGA
The DNA here is from genome assembly GCA_013397755.1 of Cnemophilus loriae. Classification (NCBI taxonomy): domain Eukaryota; kingdom Metazoa; phylum Chordata; class Aves; order Passeriformes; family Corvidae; genus Cnemophilus; species Cnemophilus loriae. The sequence goes on from VZTF01005243.1 coordinate 931,601, forward strand.
TGATTCCACCACTTACTTTGGTAGCATATTCAAATGCAGGACCTCTGTTTGTTTCTGTGAAGAATTTATTCCTAGTATCCAATCTAAACCTCTCCTGGTGCAACTTGACACCATTTGCTCTTGTTATATAACTTGCTACTTAGGGAAAAAAGACTGACCCCCTCTAGTTACAACCTCCTCTCAGGCAGTTGTAGAGAGTGATAGGGTCCCCCCGAGCCTCCTTTTTTCTGGGCTAAACAACCCCAGCCCCCTCAGTGACTCCTTATAGCATTTGTGCTCTAGACCCTTCACCAGCCCTGTTGCCCTTCTCTGGACATGTCCCAGCACCTCAGTGTCTTTTTTGGAATGAGGGATCCAAAACTGACCACAGTATTCAAAGAGTGACCTCAACAGTGCTGGCTTCAGGGGGACGATCACTCTCGTCACCCTCCTGGCCACACTATTTCTAATACAAGCCGGAGTGCCACTGGCCTTCTTGGCCACCTAGGCACACACCTGGCTCATGTTCATGTTCAGACAGTTGTTAACCAACATTTACAGGTCTTTTTTTCCTGGGCAGCTTTCCTTTTCCATAGGTGAACACAAAACTTGAGTCTGACATATTCCATCTCTTACTTTCAGTTGGAAAGAACAGAGATTAGTGGCCATAAAGAACCCTCTGTGATCCAATACTTCTTCAAAACTTTAGGATTCAAATTTACATATGCCCATTGCATTAATTTTATAGAAACTCAATGTTTTTCCTCTTTGTATTTTTCAGGAAATTCAAGAGAGACCCTTTATATAGCAATATGCAGGCATTAATTGATGTTAGACTGTTCTCTCAGTGAGCTTAAAACAATGTCTCTAGCTAAGGAGAAGCTCGAATAATTTTTGACTCAAGTAATTATAGGATTGTTTCACATGCTCATTTAATTTCCCACAAGATATCAGGCAATAAGTTGAATATGGTGCAACAAAGGCTTGCCTATAGACTTGAGGAAACATTTATCATTCATTTCATATTCACTCACTAAAGTGTATCATATGCCAAGGAAGATTTTTAGAAAACTACAGAAACAACCCAATATGTGTGAGAGGACCTTGTCACATTTCAACTGCATCATTCTACCTATTTCACAGAAAAATGTCACCTATTTATATTTTTCTCAGCAGTGGCATGAATTACATTCCATTCCTCACAGAAATTATTGAAATGGTGTCCTCTCAACAAATGAGCTTTCATCTACTCTTTCCTTGTAAGGAAAAGAGGGGAAGGTTAATTTCTCTTCAGTTTTAATTTTGGGGTTTCTTTTGTGTACGTGCTTGTGAATAATTATCCTTGTTAACTCCCCGAATTCTATTAACATTTTTGGTCATATTAATTTTTCCATAAGAATTGTTGTGTTTCTTTCAATGACTGTTTTTATTTGTTGCAATAAAAAAAACATGAAAATGACAGATTGTGTCTGCTTCTTCGTGATCTGGGCTCTCACCATTCTATTAGCATGTAGTTTGAGACTTTAACTTCATTTAGCATTGTTCAGCAAACTTTCAGACATCTCAGGGGTTGTATCAGGATGAAAAAAATAGTGTTTCTTCAGCTTTATTAACTCCAGTATATCACTGAACTATCTCTTTCCTAAGCTATGCTAGTTCTTATGCTGTCCCACAGTTAGCCAATAATGCGTCAAAGTCATTAATATTGAACAAGATTAATGGTCTGTTTTCACTGAGGATTTACTTCACGAGGAGTTCTTTCTGATATGCTGCACATTTAAACAATAATTCCTCCTTGCTCCCAGATCTGTGCTAGGGGATCCCATGTCGCATTTTAATATTTGTATCCAAACCCTGACGGAATGGTAACTTTGCTCGATGCTCTAAATTCAAAGATGCTGAAAGAATAGTCTGCTTTTGCTACTCTTTAATAGCATAAAATTTAGTGCCTTCAAGAACCTATCACCTAGCATCAGTATAACCAGAAAACTGCTTCAATGCATGGATCAGATTTTGCCCTGAAGCAAGAAATAACTATGATTTGGAAATTTGCAAAAGCACTATAGAAGAATATGACTCATAATGTCATATGCCAGAGAAATTTATAGCTAATTTCAAGATCCACATGACTGGATATCACTCTAGGAACAAGTAAAAAATTTCAGATCTATGGATCTATGGAAAGGGGTAAAATTAGGAATAAGTACACTTCCATTTTATGAGGAGCAGCCCAGCTTGCCCTGAACAGCTCAATTGATGCAAATGCCTCTGTGAAGTGTGTTATTACCCCGATTCCCAGAACAGTAAATTCAATACAAAACTGTATAAGCATTCTTACCAATCATTCAGCCACAAAAATTATTATAGAAAGCACGACCCACATCACAGATCATTTTCTGCACACTTAATAGGCGCAAAGAATAGATATGATGATAATAGAAATTTACATAGAAAATAAATGTTCTATCATGCTAAAGAGTTGTGAGGATTTCAGCACTAAGCCTGAGCAGTTTTACCAGAAAAATGCCTAATATGCATTGAATGAAATGAACAAGTTCTCTCTGCACAGAATAATGACTACTTGGTCAGAGACCTTTTTCTTCCTACATTTGTCACAAGTAATAAGACTGAGTTTTCATTTCTTAGAAATGTAAATAGTCTATGAAATTTTGACCAAGGGAAGTCCACCTGCATTCATTCTTAGACACTCTATATCCATCTATTATTCGTTTTCTGATACATGATTCAGAAAGAATTCTCTATTGCAGCAAGAAGTTTTTCACAATAAGGTCTGAATAAACCACTCCCTCTGATAGTCTGGGATAATGTTGTTACGGAAAAACAGTACAGTCCACCGTCAACCCACTTCTTCAACAGGGGAATAAAATACAATACAGTGACAATTTAGGCAAGCATGAAGATTCAAGTAGGTCACCATGCTTTCCCTAGGAATATTAGTGAACTAAGGTCATGATCTAACAGAAGTAAAATTTGCTTTCTAAAGGGAGGAAATTAGAGGTTTTATATGTAATTTTATCCAATTTCTGGGGAAATTCATTGAATATATTACCAATCAAATCACAGCAGAATAAGAAATCAAAAAATTCTTCGAACACCTTCTGCCCCCACCTCCCTTCTTCCTAGACTCATCTTTACTCCCAAATTCTCTATCTTCCCCTCTCCACCCAGTGCTGCAGGGAGATGAGGAATGGGGCCTGCAGTCAGCTTCTTCCCTTTCATGTGGAGGACTCTTCACAATCTTCCCCTGCTTCAATGTGGGCTTCACAAAAGATCACACCCTCCTTCACATGTACACATGCTCCAGCGTGAGGCCGTCCGTGGGCTGCAGGAGGATCTCTGCTCCACCACAGACTTCCCGGGGCTGCAGGAGAACCTCTGCTCTCACACTTGGAGTACCTGCCCCTCCTTCTTCACTGGCCTCGCTGTTTGCAGGGCTGTCTCTTTCACATGTTCTCAATCCTCTATGTTCAGCTGCAGTTGCCCAGGTCTTTTGCCCCTCCTAAATCTGTTATCCCAGAGGCTCTACCACCGTCGCTGATTGGCTCGGCATCGGTCAGTGGTGGGTCCATTCTGGGGCTGGTTGCCTTTGAGTCTGTCAGACATGGGGGAAGCTTCTGTAGCTTCTCACAGAAGCCACCGTGTAGCCACCCTGCTACCAAAACCTGGCCACACAAACACGATACCTTATTCAATGGTGGCATGTTGAAGCCAAGATAAACAGAAGCCATTGTTTGCTACTACGAGATGGATGAGTGAAAGCCTATCTACACAGATAGGTAATTAATCCCTTGATTTCAGTTTTTTTTTTCCATGGCTTACGTGGAAGTTGTCAGATTTGCATCTATATTTGCCATGCTGGATGCTTAAAAAAAAAAAAAAATCAAACTGAAAACAAAACCAAACCTATTTGCTATTTTCAGTAGCATGCCCTCTCAATTTTCTGTCGTACACAAATACCAAATATTTTTTTTCAGAGGTAGCCGAAGTGATAGTTATATACATTTCTACAGTTCTCTCAAAACGGGCACGAAATATTTTTCTGCCACTATCGTGATGGCTTCTGACTTACACCTGTCTCCCTCACCATACTCTTTTCCCAGGTTTTCAAGTGTCCTGTTCTGATAGAAATCATGTTACATGCTCAGTGTCCAACTCCAGCTATATTCATCCTAATTACAGCAGGAGCTGGCTCCACTACTGCATTGGCATTTCATCCTTGTTGTACTCTTTATTAGATAATCACACCTGTAAGAGTGTCCTGATATGGACCATTGCCCAATTCATTTTAGCTTTTTATGATTAATTTGTAAAACCATAGAATCACAGAATGTCTTGGGTTGGAAGGGACCTTTTTTCCTAAAAACCTAAAATTACTTATTTTCTATTTGGCATTTCTTTACTTCTACATTTAGATATAGATTCATTACCATAGTCCGCATTTTTCCTGATTTATTAAAAACGTGGAAGATGTCGCATACTTTTAAAGGACCTAAGAAATCTACTTTGTTTGGGTTACTCGTAATGTTTTGAGGCTATTTCTTTAATTTTCCCAAGCACTGTGAGATTTTCCATACAGCTGTACTTCTACTCCTGGGCCATGCTAGCAGCAATTGTATCTATCTTAGATTTAACAGCTTTGATTTACATTAATCCATAACCAGCAGCTGCCATTCCTATGAGTCTCCTTTTTCTCGTATAAGTCTGCAGTACGCCTGCATCCACTTGTGCTCAGTCAGAACATCGATCTGAACATAAATGACCACATGGAAAGAGAAATACATAATGATAATACAATTCTGTTCTTTTAAAATAAATATTTCTCATCAGGAAATGAGACATTTAATTATTAAAAAAAAAAATAGTATTGTACATCCTGATTAGAAAATTTATGTCTTTTCCTTTGTATAAAAGAATTAAGTAGATTTGCTATATACACATATTTGATACAGTCAAATATGATTTTGTAGTTTGCTTTCTTTGTAGATTTCAATAGTGGGGTTTAAGGATTAGTAAATACAACTCAAAACAGAAGCTTAACTCAGTCCAGAATACGTTCCCAAATTGGAAATGTGGTCTTTATCTTGTTCTTAATCTAAATAAATATTTGGGGTTTTTTCCTAAAAATAATATTTTTTAATGCAGTCAGTTTCTTAAATTGATACAAATTTTTCTGTCTTTAGTTCTCTGCACAAGAAGCTGTAAAGATGGAGAAAGAGATGGCCTCTTGAAAATGAGTAAGAAAACCTCTTCGGGCAGGTTGCATCTACAGATCCTGGGCATTACATTATATGAACCACTGTTGCTTCCCTTCCCTTCCTCCAGAAGTAGATTTGAATGGCCCAGAAGTTCCCATAGTAACCAGAAGGATGCAATTAAAAATCTCGTGATCTGGATGTGGCTCAAGAGCCAGTTTGGCCTTCTTTTAGGCTGCATGAGAGAGCAGAGCAGTTGTGTAAGTGTACTGGCTTCACAAGGCTTCCTGGTGAGACTTTTCCAAATTGCATAGGATATCTTGATTACTGCTTGATCACATGGTCCCCATTTTCAGCTAAAACAACATCCAAGAGTCACACAAACAGAGAAAACATTTAAAAGAAAGTAGTTATAACCCTGATCCCCAAACTGGTTGCTCTAAGATAGAATTTCCTTAATACACTTTATGAGATATGACAGAAAATTCAGGTACGAAAGCTTTTTTTTCCATTGATAGTGCCGCGCACGTGTTAATAATTCAGTATTTAAGTTAAAGGCACATGCTTCCTGCAATATTTTTGCTAGGTCTAGAACAAATCTATAGAAATTAGCAAAGAGGAAATTTTAAGATGGTAATAGGTATACTTTATTTACTGATAGATTAGGATACTTATAAGAGAAATAATAAAGGAAATAACAGGAAAGATCCCCTCTTTGTTCTTTTCAAGTAACACAGAAGAGCAATGAAGAGAAAAAGACAGTTTTCAAATCATAGGTATTTTTCTTAAAGCTGTGTAAATAATTTGCGGAATGCATTTATCTGCCTATCTCTCTCTACCTCTGGCTGTGTCACTATCTTTGTCTCTACCATATTTCCACATATTTATATTTTAAGACAATAAATTAAAAATTAAAATATAACAATCCATGTGATTGTCACACAGAATGATAATTTAGATTTAAACAAAGACAAAAAAATTTACTCTTACTTTTTACAGTAAAAGCTGATCTGTCAATTATTTGGTATTAAATAAAACTCATATTTTAAATCTTTCTAGTTCTGCTTAATGGGTGACTCATGGGTGAAGAACTGGCTGAAGGGCAGAGGTCAAAGTGTTGTAGTGAACAGGGTTACATCTGGCTGGAACCAGCCGGCAGTGGTGTTCAAGCTTTGACTTTAGAGGCAGTTTTGGTCAATATTTCTATCAGCAATCTGGATGCAGGAGTTGAGCACACTGTTAGCAAGTTTACATCAAACTGGGAGGTGCTGTATAGATCGGATCACTGGGCAATGATTAATGGGATAACACAGAGCAAGTCTAAGTGCCAAATTCTGGACCTGAGGTGGAATAATGCTGGATACAAGTAGAATTGGGAGAGGAGCAGCTGGAGAGCAACCCTGCAAAAAGGGATCTGGAAGTGCTGGTCAACAGCAGGCTCAGCAGGAGCCAGTAGGGAGCCTGGGCAGCTGAGAGGGCAAACCCTAACCCGGGGTGCATCAAACACAGCATCACCAGCCACTCAGAAGATGTAATTATCTCCCTGCATTCAGCATTTGTGCCGCCTCACCTGGAGTGCTGTGGGCAGTTCTGGGCTGCACAATTTAACAAGGAGGTGAAGGTCCTTAAATGCATCCAGAGAAGGGCAGCAGAACTGGTGAAGAGGCTGGTAGGCATGTCCTAGGAGGACTGAGGACACTGAGTTTGTGTAGTTTGGAGGAAATGAGGCTGAGGTATGACCTCATTACTCTCTCCAGCTTCCTGGGAAGGAGAAATGGAGAGGGATGTGCTGAGCTCTTCAGCCTGGGTTCCAGTGATAAGATGCATGAGAATGGCTCAGATCTGCATGAAGAGAGATTTAGAGTGGACTTCAGGAAGCATTTCTTCACAAAGAGGATGGTCAAACCTGGGAACAATCTTCCTAGAGAGCTGGTCGGTGGCCTAGGAGAGGAATAAAAAATTGGTCCAAGCGCCAGTACTGAATAACGTATACATAGACAAGCATATAGAAAAAAAACCCTTATATCCTTAGCGAATGAGCTTAAAATGTCTTCCAGAATTGCAACCGTGATTTTAAACTTACACAAATATTTGTTTACATAAATAGGAGGTTTAGCTTTTTCCGAATGTGACTTTGAAGTTTATGAGATTTTCTTCACCGAGTGATATGATACGTAAATAAAGGAGGAAGATCTTTAGTTTAAAGCTACACAAATTCAAGAATGGCTTTTCCCAGAGCAATTTATAGGTGTGGAAACCAAATTTTTTACATGGTTGCACCTTGTCAACCAATTTTCATCTGATACCATTAAGAAAAATAATAGGTTTTTTAATATTGTCGTATTTTCTTAAATTTCCATTAGCTCTTCTTTGGGTAACAGTCCTCAGGGAGACAAGGAGTTCACACATCACTAATTAAAAAGTTTCCACCAGCAGCAAATGTAAATATATTTCAGATAAAAATCACTTTAAAGTGTCACTTTGGAAATATTTAAATCAAATCTCTCATTTTTATTATCATTTTTCCCCCTGGCTTTTTCATTTATGATCTCCGGAACTGACTGAGATTTCTACCTGGATATTCTGTAACAGTGAGTGAAACACTTGTTGTAAAATGAATGGGACTTCCTTCAATCACAGGTCAACGCATTACCTTATCTTCACAGAAACTTGCAGTGCAATTCCTCAGCAACCAGGAAAATCATACCCAAGTGTGCTGCTTATGCACTCACACACACATCCCTGATCACCAGCTAGACAAAAGCTATATCTATAGGACAAACCTGAATTTTATCCTTCTACTGAAATTATAATGTTAAAGCCATAGCTTGCTGAAGGGTAATTATGAAGTCAGGTTGAGAGATGACTGATAATAAAGTTATTTGAGACTATTTGGGCTTGTGTACAAGTCCGGGTCATTGCTGTATTTCAAAAGTGGTAGTTTATAGAAAATTTTCTCAAGTTATCTATATAATTTCAAAACAGTTGACAGTATAATTTTGACACCATTATTTTCTACTATATTTTCAGATACTAGTGACATTGTAATGCGATGAAGAACAGTAGCATTAACATCTACCTCTATGAAAACAGATTCATAGTATGCTGTTGTGAGTAACCCAAAACATTACCGTATGCCATCTCTAGCTGTGCCCAAAAAATTTCACTGTCTGTTTAAGACCCAGCGTGGCCAGATCCAGAATTGTGGGGCAGGCAGGAGGTGCCAGTCCCTTTAAAAGTTCGGGAAACTCAAGCCAATTTCTTTTTTTCTCTGGCAGTGCTTGCTGAAGGCAGAGGTTCCGCTTTGCGCTTTGGATTTTTTTTTTCCCTGGCTTGCAACAGTAGCCAAGTGGAAGAACTGAATTTCGCAATCCAAAACTGTTCTGGAATGAGGTTTGCAAAACCTATCAGCAGCGCAAAGCGAGCCGGTCCCCAGGGCCGGTCACCCCGCGCCGGTGCTGGCAGCCCGGTTTCTCCCACACAGCGCTCCCGCAGTGCGGAGCACAAGCAGCGCCGACACTGGTGGAGTCCGGGGGCAGCAGGAGGAGGCAGCGGGTGGCACACCTGACCCTACAGGTGCTGACACTTCTCATCTGCCGCTAGAACTGCTCCGTAAGCCCCTACCTTCCCGGGAGGGTTCTTTTTGTCTGTCACCTTTTTTTTTTTTCCCTTTGTCTCCTGGACCACCTGGTCGGCTGGGGAGTGACATTTTAGGGCAGAGTGCTGACGCAATTTTCCATTTGTCTCCCTACACATGCTGGCAGTTGGGGCTGCCATCCACCGGCCCCATTTTGGAGCTCTCTTTGTTTCTGTGTGATTGGTGAGATTTGCCAATTTTGTATCTAATGATTATTTACTGTTATTTTTTTGTCTGTTGCTGTTCTGCTTCTTAGTAAACGGTTGTGGTTTTTACTTACATCTGCTCGTATTCGTTCCTTATTTGTCAAAAGGGATTGGTTGAAACTAAGGAGAGGTTACTCATTTTAGAGTGTTCACCTCTTTATAATGTCCTAAACTAAGACATAGGCGGTAAGGTACAACTGTAAAATCACCGTCGTGGTTTAACCCCAGCCAGCAACTCAGTATCACAAGTCTGCTTGCTCACACACCTCTCCCGTCCCCTGTGGGAGGGAGAATTGCGAAAAAGAAGCAAACCATGGGGCTTGAGAAAAGAATAAAATAAAATATAATGCTGGTACTATTACTGATAATAGTAATATTAATAACTGTAATGAAAAGGAGAGAGGGAAAGTAATAAAACCCAAGAAAGACAGGAGGTGCACAATACAGTTACTCACCACCTGCTGACTGATGCCCAGTCGCTGATGCACCCTGAGCTGCAATCAGCCCCTCCCAGCCAACTCCCTCCATTTCATGTACTGGGCATGATGTTCCACAGTATGGAATATCCCTTTGGCCAGTTTGGGTCAGCTGTCCTGCCCATTTTCCCTTCCAGCTTCTTGTATACCTGCTTGCTGGCAGAGCATGGAAAACTGAAAAGTCCTTGACTTAGGGTAAGCACTGCTCAGCAACAGCCAAAATGTCAGTATGTCAAAACATTATTCTCATTCTGCATCCAGAAATGCATCACTGTTTCAGCAACTAAGAAGAAAATTAACTCTATCCCAGACAAAACCAGGAAAATCACAAGTTACTTGTTGACTGCATTTTTGTTTCTGAAAGATTACTGAATAAAAATAATATAGAGGTAATATATTGTAATTTCTATTTTACAAAAAGAAGTCTTTAATTAATTTGAATGGAAGGCAGAAAATATTGACAGTATTCGGTCAAATAATTTTAGTAGTTAAAATAGTATATTTTAAAAATCCCAACAAAACAACAACAACAATAACAACAACAAAACAATAACAACAACAACAACAACAACAACAAAACACAGTTGAGAGGAGATATCTTGAATGAGAAATCTTTTACCCAAGTATTGGAGAGCCTTTGACTTCAGGGAAAGTGCTGTTATTGCAGTGACTAAGGAAGAATCTTCTTTTGGAGAAAATGTATTGAATTTTTCTGTTTGAATATGGTGATTCAAAGGTGTATTCAGTCTCTTATTACTTGGAAGAGCAACATAGTAAAATTTAGAATAACTTTCCTTAGATTAAATGGAGCAGTTCAGATTTATTGAAACAATATAAATGTGCTTATTATACCTTTGGTAAGCTATGTTAAACTGTAAGAAAACACCCTCTACTGATCAGCATAACCAAAAAAGTATTTTATAATTTGATATGCTCATTAAAGACATTCTATGTAATTTTTAATTGAATTCATTATTTACTTTCCTGGAACATTTTAATAAAGATCATATATTGTCTTCTTAATAACCTCATGCAATTTCAAACTATTACTGTCATTAAAAATAGTATGTTAAATGTGTATACTTCCAACAGCATTAAATTAATCCTTTTATATAAAATACTTTAATAACAAGAATTTGAACTGATGTTCATTTTGCTGAAATTGTTGACACAAAGTAGGAAAGGTATTTTTACTCTGTGTGTTGTGCAATTTATATAATTTTAAGTCATAATTAGTCTCATAATGCAGCCTTATTAATTATTTAAATGATAGTGAAAAAATACAGTAGACAAGCTTCTTTTGTTATTTTTTTTATTGCTGTTGTAACACACCAATAAAAATTGTTCCACTAAGTTACCCATTTATAACAGTTTTGTGTTACTGTGTAACTGAAGTATCAACCCATGCAGATACAAGGCATAAGTGTTGCTTAAATGTAAAACATTTATATAGCAAATTCCAACAATATTTTTATTGCTCATAATCTGTGGGGATAATTACAATAACTGGATGATCACGATTAGTAGATTTTTATTGTACATTGCCTGATTTGGGCATTAGAGACCTTATCTGATGATCACAGAGACTATTGTACTATTGTATCCATGAGGCATGAATATACAAGGAGATGCAACTGTATACAAAGATTTTTTTCAAGTTAGATACGGGAGGCATACTTTAAAAAATAGAATTAAAAAAAGTTTAGCTTGTCCAGAAACGTTGTGGGGAGGAGGGGGAAGGAGGGGCCTGGTTTTTGTGGGTTTTAGTGGCTTGAGGGTTTTTATGTTTCATTACTCAGTCATTTTTTTTGGTCACTTATATTTTGAGACAAGTGATACGGATCCACATTTCATGGAAAGTAGGCCAAAATGAAAATACTGATGAAAAAAAA
>VZTF01005243.1:948798-968393 GCA_013397755.1 Cnemophilus loriae
CATAAAGATAGTGCTTGATCCTTCACGGACCAGGATGAGGTTATCTTTCAATTTTTATTTTTTCTAAAGGCTGTCTGTCCACAGGTCAAATAATATACCAGCACTGTGCAGACAGAAACTCTCTTGTTATTAATAAAAGGAGCTCATCACCTTCCTTACCCAGGAACTTACAGAACTAAGTAATGATCATGTAACTATTCACTATGATCCCCAACTCCCCTTTTAGGTCACAGCTTTCACAATAAAGTGTCAACAGTTACTTTTTAAAAATGTACTAGCAAGTGTACTGAATAACTCTGAACCTAACCAAAGTTTTGAGTGATCCTATCTCTAGTAAAGATAACCATATGTCATGGAAGACCTGTGAGATTGGTTGTTCTCTCCTGTAACTGGTGATACAGTTATATACAGATACCTTCACTTCCTCATTAGATTACACAGTTTTAGTCATGCAGCTGCATAGCAGGCTTGGCCTACATCTAGACTACGTATCTTCATATTTTATTTTTTTTAAATCTAGATTCTTTTGACAAATTCATATTTAGCACAAAGCGGAATGGTTTCATTTGGGACCACGCTTTTCAAATTTAAAAGCGTGATGCTGTCATCTTTGCATCTGTAGGCATATGAATGTACAAAGGTGATATATACGCAATGGTACTCGGAAGAAGAATCTCCGAGTATATTGAAAAATTTCTATGTATTAGTGTGTAGGATAAATGCTTCAATTTCGTCATTCAGAGCACATTGTATTGACTATATACTGAAGAAAAAAATTGAATTTTCTTAAATCGATAAATAGCTTGTAAACTTCTCTTCAGAAAAATATATGTGCCTATATCACAGAAAATGCATTGAAAAAGCCAGAAACTATGTATAAGGAGGTTAGAATTATTCTTATATGTGTGTATATACATATATCTATATATACACTTAGAAATTCTCTTGTGATAATTTCCTCAGGATATGGTCCAATTTGCATTTAGTTCAAGAAAGAATTTGAAAGCAAAGCATCAGAAACAAGCAGATAATTTATATTCTCAGAAAATATGACTTCTTCAACTGGAAACAGATTCTTTTCCCCAGTGATTCTCACAAAATTGTGGGTGCTGTACTCCTGCTACAAAAGTTTGCACTGCCACCTAAAGTATCCAAAGAAAACTCTCTAATTTTAAAAGATTGTTTATTAAACAGCAATACCAATGAACAAAATATTCCCCACTAGGTGAAAAACCACTAATTTATTGCATATTACATAATACTGCATATTAATGTATGAAAAATATAGCTGCATATATATGTTCAATGCTGCATATGATAACTTCACTGAAAACAGGAGCTATGTAAATAACCTTACGGTCATTTTAGTGTTCCATCTGTGATTAAGAAAGAATGGTAGACATGCGTAAGCATGCATTATTGTGATAAATGCAGGCTAAGATATTTTACCCACTCCTACCACAACTTTCTAATGAGTAACAAAACTCTTGTTGAGCTTACTTGTAGCTTGATCAAGAACTCCACAAAAAACCACCCATCTAACAGTAATGTTGGCTTTTCTTACCTCCATATGATTTCAATAATGTACTGGCACACAACCAAGTACCTGAAGGAGATATATATATATATATATATATACATATAGGTCATTTGCGCTGACTAGATGACATAGTAGAATTTTATTAAGACTATCAGATAAAATAGTATTCGTGATGACTGAAGCTGTGCTAAAAATCAGTCAAGGCAAGGGCTCTGTTTCGTAAAGTGCTGTGTAAATACAACACAGGTTATTTTTTTTTGGCATGAAATGCTTAACCATAAAAAACTCATTGTAAACAATTATAACTGTGCTGAAAGAGACTGTTTACAATCTTGAAACTGGCAAAATGTATGCACGCGACCATCTCCTCATCTATGGTGCATTGAGCTTGCCTGGCTGCCAGGCATGCACACAGCTGCTCTCTCACTCCCCCTCCTCAAACAAGAGAAGCTCAGGTAAAGACAATGAGATCATTTACCCGTTACCATCACAGGTAGAACAGGATTATCTCGATGAAAATTTATTTAATTGAATAGTAAGAAAAAAAAAAAAAGAGAGAAAAATTAAAATTATGCCTTCCCCTCACACACAGACTTTATTCCATTCCTTCATTCCGAACTCTTCTATCTCTCCCCCACCTCAAGCTGCACTGAAAGGGATGGGGAATGGGGTGGTTACAGTCAGTTAAAAATAGCTGCTCTCCTTCCTTCCTTCNATGGGCTCTTCACTGACCACAGCTCCTTCAGGAAATACCTGGATGCTTTTCACTGAGATCCTCCACAGACTGCACTGGATATCTGCTCTGGTGTGGTTCTCTCCAAGGGCTGCAGAGATATACCATCTTCACCAAGGTGTCTCCACCAGCTGCAGTGAAACTTCTGCTGCTGCATCTGTATCACCTCCTCCCGCGGTGGATGGTGACACTGGTGTCTACAGGGTGGTTTTCATTGCTCCTCTCCACTTGTACAGCATCTTTTGCTGCTTCTTACCCACATTTTCCCAGAGGTACCCATAAATGGCTGAGAGGCTCGGCTGTGCCTCGTGGTGGGTCTATTGGAGCTGACTGAAATCAGCTGTGTCCAGCACAGGTCAGCCCCGATCTCTTAACACAGGGGCCACCCTGCAGCTCTCCCCACTGTCAGCACCTCGACTCCTACACACCACCTCTGCAGAGAAGCAAGAATTTGACTGAACCTTAGCTTCTGCTTCCCTTGTACATTAAGCGATGCCTCTGAATCCACGCACAGGTGCTAGGCTCTACAAATAGTAGAAATTAGCAGAAAACCTTTGCATCTTCTTGGAAAGAGTGGAAGAAGAAATAAAATAATGCACATGCATGAGATGCAAAGGTATGCAGAAGCTCTTCTATCCCTGAGAAATTTATAGCTCAGGCTTATGTTTTACCAAAAATAATGCACTTAGAAATCAAACTGTATATGGAATAGAAACAATGTCCAAGTATCCACACGGACACACAGAGCATTACTTGAACACAAGTCTGATAAGCCTAGAAAATGGTGGTTTCCAATCATAAGTGATTTATTTGCATTAGAGAAGCATATTGGATATGCTTGCAGAACAAGTAAGAACAAGTTGCAGAACAGGAACAGAGACAAAATTAGTGTTGTGTCTCTTAGCACCTTGCAAATAGAAATATGAATATATTATAGTCTGAACTGGTTTTAGTCTGTTATTAAGACACAAATTTACTTGAAATATGCTGTGCTATAGGTAATACATTTAGCTGACAAAAGAAATATTCAGGAAGTGTTCTTAATAAAATTTTTCACATATTTCAAAAGTGGATCTATTCAATTTGTAAAAGAGTGTGTTCTTAATGGTGTGTAATTCAGTGTGCTAAATCTATCCCATATTTCTTTTGTCAAATAACAAAGGACATTTTCTGCATTTTATCAGTTCACCTCAAAATAGAGATGGGTGAGTGAATTCTTAAAAAAAAAAACGCTTTCTGATTGTTAAATAGCGTAGATGTTATTTTAACATCTGTATATCTATGTATATACGTATATTTTTATTTATCTGCTAAAGAGATAAGTAATCCTCACACAAATTTTCATAATAAATAATCTAGAATTTTTAGAATTTAAGCCAAACACAAAGCAAGCTTTAGGTACTGTTACTGATGCCACTCCAAGAACCCTACCTCAGCATCTGTCTAGCCCTTCACCCACAGAGGTACAGTTTCTGCTTCCGAAATCCATTTTAGTTATTTTAACAGGGTTAGTAATCTGTTTTCTGTGAAAGCTATCCTAACTAGTATGCTCTCGGTTAACTTCTCTAAGTCCAAACAGCAATCCAATATCTCAAAACTGAGAAGTAAGGTACTGTCAACTGACTTTGTGTCTTTCATTACATGCATATAGATTTTTTATAATGATCCACTTTTTAAAGTATAATTTATAAGAAACATTAAATATATGCATAAATATCATTCAAGTAGACTGATATAAAAAATATATTTAATTTAAAAAAAAAAAGTTAATGCATTCTAACAGTACCAAGGAAATATATAAGACTTATTGGTATGCAATTTTCAAATAGGATGATGTCCTGACAAAGCTGAGATTTCTATTGGACAGCCTCACAGCAGAATATTTGCCAAATAATGGAATTTGTCCAGGGTCTTTAAATAGCTTTAGGCAGGTTTTTGATGTGTCTTGGAAAGAACATTTTCTGATTTTCAAGTGCCTGTCCTGCTTGTTTAAATTATATACTTGGAGCAGAAACTTAATTAGATTTTTTTCCAGATTGCATAAACTTGGGCTTATCTCTTTTTCCTTGTAGTATTGTAATAAAATTATATACTACTATTAATAAATAATTATAATCTCATAAAGTTGCTGCATATAAGTTTTCTTGCTTTGCCTATTTTCATAACCTTAATAATATTTCACTTGTAACAATCACATTACAATATTATATTGTATAGGTAAGATAATTAGAGTTAGGAAATACAGATATCAAAGTCACCTAGCCAGTTCTGCATTGCAAAATACTCTTTAATTATATTTTCCTTTCACAGAAATCTTTGATTCTTTCATTTCATGTACTGCAAAAGCTTATTAAATGATGAAAGTGATCAATATTTTAGGATTTATGACCACTCTTTACCCTCTCTTTTAACTGCACATTGTTGAAATCTTGTTCTAAACTTTTAATTAATTTGATTAATTTCTTACAGTCTTGTTTTCCAAAAGCATTAATAGTCAGTGATAAGCCACCAGAGAAATGTTAACATGAGCATTAAAATGGGAGAGGATAAAATGGCTGATTTATAAAATTGTGTTTCCATGTTCTTAATTTTTTTCTCTATATAGATCATTCTATACTGTGCATTTCATGAAAGTCTGTATGTTGTAATGTTTCCTACAATACTTCAAAAATGGTATTCAGAATATTATTAAAAAATAGCTCAATATCACAGGATTAGATATTCTGTCAACTTCTCTTGCCGTTTTACAGGATCATAAGGTAATGCAGAGAGGAAGGGTCCTCTGGAAGCGTCTGTTCCACAACCCAGCCTTGTGCACAAAATAGGGTCAGGACTAAATAAGGGCCAGAATCCTCAGGCCTTTTATAGTTGGGCCTTGAATGCCTCTATGGATGGGGACTTCACAAACCTCTTTGGCAATTATTATACATGCTCAGTTACCTTCACCATTGTGCTGATTTCAGCTGGGGTAGACTTCAGGACTCCATCCAACATGACCTCGGGCACTCCAGGAATTGGGCACCCACAACTTTTCTGGGAAACCTGTTCCAGTGCCTTACCACCCTCGCAGTGAAGAATTTCTCCTTCACATCTAATCTAAATCTCTCCACTTTTAGTTTAAAATTGTTCCCCCTTATCCTGTTGCTATCTGCCTGTGTGTAAATTCACTATCTTTCTTTATAAACTTCCTTTCGGTACTGAAAGGTCGAAATGAGGTGCCTCTGCAGTCTTCTCTTCTCCAGTCTGAACAACCCCAACTCTCAGCCTGTTTTCATGGAAGAGGTGATCGAGCCCTCTGATCATCTTTGTGGCCTTCCTCTAGACTAGCTCTAATACATCCCACCTCTTTCTTTTATTGGTGACCCTAGAGTGGGACCCAGTATGCCAGGTGTGATCTCACAAGGGTAGAGCCAAGGGGCAGAATCATCTTCCTCACCCTGCTGCCCACGCTGCTTTGGATGCAGCCCAGGATACAATTGGCTTTCTGGGCTGCAAGTGCACATTACCAGCTCATGTTCAGATTTTCCTGCACCAGAAACCCCAAGTCCTTCTCTGCAGGACCTTCTTCTCACACTCTGCACTCATGTCTGGGACTGCCCTAACCTAGGTTAAGGTTGTTGAACTTCGTGAGGTTCTCATGCCAAAATCAAGTCCCCACTACTCCAGCTCTCTGGAAAAGCTGAAGTGATAATCCAAACAGCTTTGAAACAAGTGAAAGACAGTGGCTGGTGAAAGCAGATGCAGGAATTAATGCAGTCCAGTCTGTTTATGGAAAATATTTTAATATTAGGTTATGTGATAAAAGTTCATTATGCTTATATTGAGAATCAATCTACATCTTCAATACTGGTTGGAACTGGGGCAGGGATATGAACTAGCCTCTGCTCTTTCATCCACCTTCCCACATGCTAAGTTCCTATCTTGTGAGTTGTTGGAACAGAACAAAGCCTTTCATGTGTGCAAAGACAAAAGTGCTAAACAAGTAAAACCAGAAGAAATTATGAAGATGTGTGATCACTCAAATCTTTGAAAACAAGGGAAGAAAACAGTTGCGGAAAAAGTCATTTCTTTATAGCTCGGCTGGAAGTTACAAGTGAATATCTTTTGGGGTTTTCTTGGGGGTTTCTTTTGTTTGTTTGGGTTTTTTGGGGGTTTTTTTCTGGGGAGGGTAAAATTTGGTTGGTGGCTGTTTGGTTGGTTGGTTGGTTGGTTGGTTGGGTTTTTTTAAAGTACAAATTATTTATTCCTGTTTTTCTATGATCTATTATTCATATGACATCCGTGGGATTTTTCTTACATGCTCACTGGAACTACTCAGATTACCCAATTCAAGCTTGTAAATACATCAAGAGGTAAGACAGAACATTTTCCTAGCATCAAGATGAAGTGTATCTCATTTAACAGTGTTTAGAGGTTGAAAGTGATTGTATTTTTGGATTTTTTTCCCTAGTTTTATGAACCATAATTTAGATCCTAAGGTGCATTACAGTTTTCATACATATTCTTCTGGCTTGACATATCAAGTGCTGACAGTATGACATTTTGGATATTCATCTATCTTATTTCAGTGATCTGCAATGTGTGTGGAAATCATAAATCTCTGCTCTGCTCATTTACAAATTTTTCAGGCAGTGTTGCTCAGCCCAGTCTTATTTAATTATTACTCTGAGTTTCATCACAAACCCCATATCCTGAAGCTCATATAGTGAAACAAAAATGCCATATTTCTTCTATTCATTTGTATAATGCATACTGAATAGTAATTATGAGAATTAGAGGTATAATTCAACTAGTAAATATTACCATAATTATAATTGGGTTGTATAATTTGACTAATACAGATATTCCAGTCTATCAAGTATGTTTTGTGTTCAGTTTTATTCAGAAAAAAAAAAACAGATAGGCAGGAGGTAGGATGGGGGAAGGGATGAAAATGATAGGCTTTTCATATGTTCTGAAGTAAAACTGGTGAAATATCATTGTTTTATTGACATAAAAAAAAATTAAATTACACGATAGTCAGGAAAAAATACTAAATAAAAAGGTCAAAATAAGATAAAAAGTTTTCAGTGCTGCCTAATTGAAGTATTTGAATTCATTAGAGCCAAAATTAATTTCAGTGTTTATGTATTCTTCTTTTATGGTTTTTTATCTTAAGACAAATAGTTTCGAAACCACAGAAATGTAAAATAAGAAAAAAGAAATCACATACAATACTAATCATACTCAGGGTTTTCCCAAAGTTATGCTGGGGGAAGAGGACCAGCCTAACAATGCCAAGATGGTAGGCTGTGCAAACTTGTGTTCACATGATGGCTGCAGCCATTCTTTAGTTCTCATAGATATAGAAGGTGACTATTGTCAGCATAGTTCCCTGCTTTCTCACTACTCAGTAGCTCATATTTAGTTATATCTTTTCCACTATTTTTAGCCAGAAGAGATTGTTCCTCTTCTTCCTTTCACTAGTCCTTATAAAGTAAATAGAGGGTTGGAGAGTGAACCATCTCAAGCATTGCAAAGGTTATCCGTGCTGCGTTAGCACTAGTTCTCTGTGGTTTCTTTGCTAGCCTTAAGCAAGACCTGTGCTAACCCTAAGGCAACTCTTATGACAGACATCAGCCAAGATAATGCTGCAACTCTTGGATCTAGAAATGAGTCCTTGACGTGAAGGACTTGAATTTTACTTATTGCTCTCTTATTTAAGGACTGCTACTCCAGGCACTTTATTTTTTGGGGGGTATTGGTAGTCATTGTTCATTGGTATCAATGCTAAGGAGTATGGTTCTCTCAAAACAATAGCAAGATGGTTGCAAGTGCCCAGGTTGTTCCAGATAATTCAGTCAGTACCCTTTCATGTTGAATTACGCTAGTGATCAATAAAAAACACAGTTTGTTGAAATGAAACTGTGTAATTTCAACAGTTTTCATAAACAAACTTTCGTTCTTATAAATAGATGTGTGTGTGCTTGTGTGTGTGTGTGTGTGGCTGTGTGTGTGTGTCTGTGTGTGTGTGCCATTGCTTGCCCAGAAAATCAAGTGTTTCATAGAATCATACGATAGCCTAAGTTGGAAGGGACCCACAAAGGTCATCAAAGCCCAGCTCCTGGCCTTGCACAGGTCAGCCCCAAAAATCATACCATGTTCTTAAGAGCATTTTCTAAAGGCTTCTTGAACTCTGTCGGGCTTGATCCTGTCACGACTTCCCTGGTGACTCTGTTCCAGTGCCCAAACACCCTCTGGGTGACGAAGTTTTTCCCTAATAACCAACCTAAACCTCCCCTGACGCAACTTCAGGCCATTCCCTTGGGTCCTGTAACTGGGCACCGGAGAGGAGATCAGTGCCTACCCCTTCTCTTCCCCTCAGGAGGAAGTCGTAACTGCAATGAGGTCACTCAGCTTCTCCAGGCTCAACAAACAAAGTGACCTTGTTTTGACATTTCATCTAAATGAGAATGCAAACACTAACCTATTCTCTTAAGTAAACAGTACTTCTTTTAGGCTAAAAACCAGTACAAGTTGGTCTCAATCACTGTATTTGGTCTGCTAGAATGAATGTGACCTCTTCTGTTGTTGCAATAATAAGGTTCTTTTCTCTAGAGTAATCCTTTGGGATGTACCAGTGTAATCTCTTGTCTTTCGGCATTCTTTCCATGTCAAAGAGCAATTGTTACGCGAGGACTTTTTTTTAACCTTTCTCTTTCCAATGAGAATGAACTATTCAGCCCTGTTAGTTCATCAAGAAAAAAATTGGAACATAGGAAATGGACCAGCTCCAAGGTCAATATCTGAATTAATTTAGAACATAAGATGTTTCAGGGAAGGTATAATAACAATTTGTATAGAGGACGCCAATGTTTTACAATTTGAATGAAAAAGAAGAAAAGCAATAAAGAATAAAAGGAAGAACAAATCCAAGAAAGGGAATGGAAACAGCATTTCATCGTTGTCGAGCAAATGTGCTGTTTCAACAGTGACAAACTCTAGTGTGGGGACCTGAGATCAGTCCTGCAAGTCTCTCATGCCAAAAGAGCAAAGTGGAGCAGCAGGCCAAAATCAACACAAGCTTGAAAACTTTTCTGACATTAGTTTTAAGAAGCTTTGCCAAGGAATCTGTTCCATCACTGGCAATATTGTCAAACGGTCTGACTTCAGTCAGAACTGATCTGCATAACAAATAATAGTGTCCTGACAGGCTAATGACACCTCCCTAACTTAAAAAAAAACCAGTTTATTTACAAATTTCACTTATAGATGCTTATGTATTAATTTTAAAATTAAAATGAAATTTTAGCAAAATTTCTAGGAAGAGTGGGTATATTCAATGCAATTGTGCGTCTATCCATTTTGTGTATAGATCTCCTTTGTGATAGACTGTAGACAAATCAAACAAAAAAAACCATAAGATATAATGATCTTTCAAAGGCAATTGAGTCCCTATAATCTTGAAAATTTGTAGCGTCTTGGAGGAGTCTCAGATTTGTGTCCTCACTGAGGAAGAAACCAGAGGAAATGCAATTTATGCATATTTTTTTCTGGCTGTGTCAAAAGGACAGCTTCTTTTCCTTGCCAGACAAATGCATGTAACTCTCGCCAAATTGTATCATCTGTTGTCTTTTCTTTGGTGGAGAGAATTTCTGGTGACAGCAGAGAGCAGGAGGGAGAATTAGTGTTACTCTTGCTATGAGGAAAGGGTGACAGGTAGCAAACCAGGCAAAACTGAAAGTCATCTGCTTCTCCTTGCTGTGCTGCTAATGAAAAAAATTACATCACTGAAATCTTAGGAGCACAGAAACATTTTAGAATTATTTATAGAATTCATGTCTATTTGCATTAATCTCATTTTCATGTTTGATCAATATAATTTCAGTTTCTGTGCTCTTTACAATTACTAACTTTTATTATTCAAAATTACCACTTGCAATTATCACACACATTATTATACATCTATTAAGAGATATTTTTAAATTAAAATTAAACTATAGTCCTATTTGCCCTTCCTGTAGGCTTGGGGTTCATAAAGAGAGGTAGGAGTACATGGAAGGAGAGAAACTGTCCTGTCCGTTGTACCATTGCCTATCTTGCATGAAACAGAAATTTTCAAACTGATTAAAAAAAAAGTCCCCCCAAAAGACAATCAAACAAAAAATCTCCATATTCCCCACTGTCCAGTGTGTTAAAATCTGTTATCTAGAAAACTCTGCTGCAGCACACGAAGCTTGAATTCAAAGAAAGAATTTAATAATTAATATCAGATTGTTATACTTCCTTTCAGTCCTTTTTCCAATGAATAAAAGCCTTCTCTGTGGGTCTGGACCATTCATAGCTACTGAAAGATCCTTCTAATCCCTACATCCTGTCTGTTTTATGCAGATAGAAAGACCTTTGTTTAGCTTCTAGTCACAAATGGCTGTCAAAACTAATACACGTATTATCGTGAAATGTTATAATTTGAATATCATGAACATTTTATTACTTAAAATCAGTAAAAATGTGTCCCATCACTATTTTAGATCAAATATGGATTGCACACATTCATATAGTGTTGCTGATTTATATCAGGTAAGTGTCAAAATCACTCCCACTCTAGCTAATTAACCTTTTGTGAATTTCTTGTAAACTGTTTTCCTGAAGTTGCAACGGTGACAAATGGCTGATGTTCTTTTCTCTCTATTTCCAAGAAATTGAAATGAACTTTTGTTTTGCAGTGAAAATCTCATTTTGCTTCATAGATCCTTGTTACCATGCACATGTTCTGTTCTCAAGAGAACGTTTTGATACAGAAATATAACATTTCATATGGAAAAAAGCATCACTTTTTCAGACTTAAAAGAAGCCCGAGCTTAGTTGTGGAGGGAATTCTTTTCAGTATTATTGCTTCATAAAATATATTGATTTCAGAGCTCCAATCTGTTCCAAAGAGAATACTTCATGGGATCTTATTCAGCTCCTGTCCTCCCCAATGCTGCTGGCAGAATGTGTTACATTTGTTCACAGTACTCACTGAGGGAATGAAAGAAAAGGGAAATACACAGCTATTAACATTTGGTACAACTGCAGTTCACTCACTAACAAAGGAGAAACAATGAATGGGGAATGGATAGCCAGCAAACATAAAGTGATTTATAAATAGAATCAAAACAGTCATAACATAATCAAAATCAAATCTGAGACTGGTGGGGAAAGCTCCTTCAAAATATCAAGATCATACCTGCTGGAAAAAATGTATGTTGAGGGATCAAATTAGGATATAGTAAAGCAGGACTCATGCTAGCAAGATGAGAGTAAAATATACCATTATTTCAACTTAATCTCCTTCATGGTCCTTTTAGTTTCTTTGTTTCTTCTTTCGAGGGATATCCTCAGTGTCTAAAAAGAAAAGCCTACATCAAAGTTTCTCCTTTGTGTTTATGCTCAACAGACACCTACCAGGTGTTAAGCTGATCTGTTTTAGACATCCATGTCAGGGTAGGATGAATGAAGCTTTCAAGGTACTTTACTTTCTTCATTTTTAAGAAAAATATCCTAGCAGAAGCAGCTCTGATGTAAGTATGTATATTCAATAAGATGAATTTCCTACCCCAAGCAACATTCAGCTTTCCTGTTCTGCTGTCCCTCACTTCCATATTACTGCAACCAGCAAGCAGACTCTGGTAAAGGTGATCTTAATACACAGGAATACAAAGATGCTTTAAAGAAATAATTCAGTACAGTACCTCTTACTGCTTTACAACTCTGAGGACAGACATTTGACATTACCACTACTGGCATTTTTCTTTTTCTCTCAAATATTTAGGACATTGTAAATTTTGAAATGACACCTTTGGTCACTCAGAGTCTTTCTAAGCTGATAAAACAGGGAAAATTTTTGCTTATTTAGGTAATGTCTATAATCCTGCAGCAAACTTGCAGCTGAATAAACTTTCCATGATTGTCAGGGCTTTCTTCTGATGGTTAGGTAGTGAGGGAAGGAAGATTTTGTCCTTTTTTTCCTTTTTCATCTCACTATTTGTATAGTTAAACAAGGACTGTTAGGGACAGATGAACTGAGCAGATCTGTTGGCTCGCTGCCTACAAGAAATGCTAAACTTCTTTTCTGTTTAAGCTTATTGGTGGTGAACTTTGGGTAACAATTTTCAAGTGTTCAAAATATCTCACTTTAAACTCACTCAAATCTGCAAACACTTCATAGATTTCATACAGAAAATGAAATTATATCTTCAGAGAATCTTCCTTTCTGATTCAGTCTGATTATAGGAGCACTACTGCTATCCTAAAAATCTACCTTTAGCAATTTCACAGTGAAAAGATATATTTTTCCTAGCAGCATGTTGAAACTCTATTTCATTATGTCTATCCAGAATTCCAGACTCAGTGCTCTTTGTGGGCTGCATCAGATTGGAGAAATCTGGAAGGTATTAGGAACCAAGAGTGACTGAATATCAAGTTTACAGTGTCTTCTCTTTTAGAAAAGATTTTAGTCATGAGGGAAGCATTGCATAAGCACGCGATGACAACAAGCTCATACATTCAGTAAGAACAACTCATTTAACCAACGATAGTGCCAAACTGCTTAAGTAAAAATGGTCAAATATGTATCTCATTAAAAAAAAACTTGATTAGTACTGGACCCAGAATTTAGTGAAGATAATGAACATCTTAATTGCAAAGGCATTTGGTTCTGAAAAAATATATAAAAATGTACTTGAATATGATGTTCAAGGTGACTATAAATAACTTTTACTTTCTGTCCAATATCTTCTTCTTATGCAACAATATTTATTTGGCAAAAAATTATTTAGTCATCACCTAAGACCGCAACTAATGCTATTATAATAAGCATTAACTATTCTTTCAAATAATTTAAATAGTGTAGGAGATCTACACAAGAGATAAAAAGGAAAGTATACATCTTCCTATGCAGAGGCTGTCTGAACATGAGAGCAGGAGAGTGAAGTTCATTCCAGCACTGATTGCTATGAGCATCATGGGTACACTTTGAAAGAAAAGGAAGAATAGTATTGAATATGAAGCTAATGAGCAATCTGTCGTCCTCGAAGCACATCAAAATGCCATCCTTTGAGGTATCACTTCATTATTTTTTTACGATTTTTGTGCTCTGAAAATAACTGATTGTACAAAAGAAAAAAAAGGGAAATAAAAAGAAAGATAGAGTTCTGCATCTAGAAAGAGAAAAGCAAAAAGGGTCATACTGATAAGGACTGCAAAACATACATTCTTACATCTGTAAAAATGATACAATTCCTTCTTGTCCTGTATTTTTTTCCTTTAACTATACCACAAGGAAGGGATTTTCTGATCCTTCATACATTCTGACAGTGATGAGACTATTGAGACTATAAACATCAGTCTGTTTGTAGTCCATAGGGAAGCTTATTAAGCTGTCTGACAGAAAAGCATTTAAACAAACTCGTACTTTATTCTAAATGTATGCAATATATATAAGTAGCATAACAAGACTCCAAATACATTTGTTTTCAAAACAACTGTATTCTTTAATGCAATAGAAATATTTACCTATTTCAATTAACAGTTTTGTTTGCTTTTTTGTTTAGCTGTGTCACTTTATACTATGTTAGGAAATGTAATTTTTAGAAAGTTATCCATCTGTGGAAATGTTTAATGAAGTCCAGTGTTTCATCATGTCCACAGATTGCTTTGCTTCATGTCATATCATATGAATATTTTTGAAAATACGTTTTCTTCCTGAGAGCTTATGATCAAATATGAAACAAGATATAAATTGTAATGACAGGCAGCTAGATGGAATAGCTCACTAGGAAACCTTCCCACATGAATCTCTCATGGGCAATTATGTGCTTATCTTAAGACTTTGCACTTCTTTAATTTGTTTCAGTACGTGAAATCTCTAGTTAAGAAGAAGGCTGAGTATCCTCTGTTTGATCTTATAAGAAAATAGAAAAGCTTGAGAGAACTTTGCAGGAAAAAGAAATGCACTGAACATTCCCACAACTTCATTTTTGTTTCAATTATTGAATAACAAAAATATTTTCACAAAAGCAAGGGTCACTTTTATATCATCTTTTGTTTTATTTCTTGTTCTGCTCATTGTCCATTAAAGAAGTAGCAACATAGTATTATAAATATGCTGTTTGATGAATCTCCAATTACCTGACAAGGTACTGCATTTTGAAAACATCAGCCTAAACTTTCAGCATGCAATTGCCTAACAGACCTACCAACATGTCTTCTAATGGCATGAAGTAAAGACAGAAAAGTGACAGATAATTCAAAAAACGTATCTGGGTGACCAAATAACTTACACTGGCATATCAAAGAAATTACAATGCTAATATCTATGTTCTGTTCTCTAGGTTTCCTATGGGTGTCATATATATTGCATGGAGGATTTTATTGAAATGAATGTTAAATAGCCATATCATCCACAAGTAACGCTGCTTAGTCAAACTCCTGATGTCAGCTTAAATGACTACCCATAAAACTCTTGACCCCAATCACTTACTGGGTGCCTGTAAGTGATGCAGATTTAATAGGAAAATGAAATATGAATAGTTCAGGAACTTTTTAAGAAATGTATCAGTATTTTGTTTTTACCTCTCAGATTTTAAAAGCAATGTTTTGAAACTATGGTTTACAGATGGGACAGGAAAAAATTTAGCCTTTTAGTAGAGAAAAAATAAAATCATATAAACATAATGTTCCAATTCATTATGGCATCTTGACATGAGGGCCCAACATTTAAAATTTTTCAAAGCTGTATTATTATTAGCAGGGACAATTTAATAGTCATCAGTCACTTGAAACTCTTCTACCCACAATTACATTTGCAAAGGAAAAAAAAAAAGAAATCAAAGCAACAATTTTGCAAATGGGATTGCAAAGTCACTGTAATTGAAATACAACCTGGATATTTATGTCTAAGATGGGTTTACTGTGACTCCAACCTCTATCACTCAAATATTCTGAAAAACTGAGTTTCCCAGGTATTTGATTGGATTTTACTCTATCCATGCCCTGTGGGCAATGAAACACAGACTTTAAGCTGTCCTCAAATAATAGCTTAGAATACATTTACACTGAGTGATTGTATTATTCACTTAAAATTCTGTCACATCACCGATACTGCTTTGGTTGGCTTTATCCCAAAGGGAATTTTATGTACAAAACCAAAGCTTTGAATTGAGTGAAGATAAGACCAACCATCTTGAAAGTGCAAAGACTTTGTCTACAAAAGTCTATATTTTCAGAATAAAAAAATAAAAGCCCTAAACTTTAGCATATATAAAGAATAAACTTCTCTTTCTGAAATGAATATGAAAAAAAAAAATACTGAAGGTAGTAAATGCTAAAGAAATGATGAAAGTGTATTAGAGTGGGAGGTTTTTTGTATTGTTTTTTAAATAGTGAAATTATACTTTACAGCTCTAGATGGTATAAGGGAAGCTGTATACTGATGCACTTAAGGTTTTTCCTTTGTGTAAATTTTTGTGGGGTTGGAATCCCACAAAGATTCTCTGCAAGGAGACTGAAACACATAGTTTAGAAGTACTTCCAGCTCTAACAAGTATTAAAAAAAAAAAAAAGTCAAGCCCTCACATATCAAATGTATTGGAGACTTGGGTTTAGGTATTCTTGGAATTAATTAATAGGTACTAATGTTAGAGTTGTGGTCATCCATGTCGTCTCCCTCTTACTCAGAAATTTGGATTTGGACAACAAGTACATGCAGGCAAATAATATCATCATAATATTAATGAGGAAATTAATCCTTTTGTTGCAGAGTAGCTCCTGTTGCAAATTTGCTGTTCATTCACCCTGATGAATTTAGAAAAAGAATTGATAAATGCTCTTTAAAAAGTCACCACAATAAAAAAATAAAAAAATTTAAAAAAAAAAAATCAGTTAAACATGAGAGAAAAATCCAAGAAAATATGTAGAACAATTCCAGTTCAGACTAGATGAGAACTTCGGTAAAAGATGACTGAGCCACGTAAATGTTTCAGAGAGTAGACCCTGTGGTTAAAATGTCATTATAAAGAAGATTTTGATAGTGTGTTATCCTTCTCAGTGAGGTATAAATAACTGGCCTTACAGACGAACAGCAATTCTGCTTGACTATATATAACCCTATAGTTCATTTATATTTATCTCAAAATTATCTATCTCCACAATAACAGTGATCAGAACACAGCATCTTCTGCAGGTCAGACCCTGTCTTGCAAACAGCTGGATAGCAACAACTGCTCTCTCCATACACATCTCATTATTTGTAAACATGTAAGCACCCTGTTCAGAAACAGACTGTACTTATTGAGATGTAAATCCAAGAACAGTGGTGATGGACAAGATCAGACCTTGGAGAGATGATTGTTGCTGAACTTATAAAATATGGAAAAAATGGGTCTGTAGTGTATGATATGTAGGGACTGTAATTTATATCACTTTATTTAGTTTCGTTGTGTTAATGCACGAATCCATGATGTTAATAGATATCACTTAAAAATTCCTCCTAGTTTATAGATATTCAAATATATGAGACTCAATTAACAAAATTGTCTCAGAAACAAAGCAACATATTAGTTGAGAGGACTAATTTTCCAAGTATTAATATTGGGATCTAATCCCGGTTCATTGAAGATTTATAAACAGAGATTTAAACCTCTGGATTTAAAATATTTTAAAGTCTGGGTAAGCAAGATGTGTCCTTTATTAAAACAGCAACAAAACTAACTCTTAAGAGTACTTGCCCCAGCATACAAAGAGAACCATCAGAGAAAAGTTATGGGTTTTTTTACATATTAATTGTAAAATACTAAGTGAACTACATGTTTTGGTGACATGACCTGAAATGAACAGAGAAGCAAAAACCTCACAAAAATAATGGATGGGTTAACTATCATTCAAAATTCTTACCTTCAGAGAAAGTCATATCATGTTATCCACGTATGCTCTTAGTCTGCCAATTTAGGAAAATGTCAGGAGTTTAAATTCCATAATGCATTTTCACTATCTTTATGACCTTCCCTATTTATGGAATTGGAGACGAAGTACAAGATAACAACTGGGTAACAGTAATATTTAAATTGTCAGGAGAATAGATTAGGCTCATAGTGTTTTCTGTTCTCATCACAGGCATTGTCATGTGAATGTAGAATTCAAACATTAATGCCTCATATATTAAGCAATCACGATTGTAAAATGTTCTTTTGTGACCTTTTCAGTGTTTGTTTTCTGATTTATTAGCACCTTCTATAGATCTCTGCCCAGACCTCTCACAATGTGTAAGGGGAATGTCAGAATGCTCAGCCTATGTGCATTTAGCACTTTTTAAAAGTTTATGTGTTATAAAGAGTTTACAGCAGAGGGCATCTTCTAAGTGGACAGCATCAAACAAATGAGTGAATAAAATAAGAAATTTTACATCAGGAATGGCCACTTATATTCACTTCCATTTATAAAGTCTAGAAACTAGAAATTAACTCCAAGAAGTAAAACAGCCTGATAAAACCTTTTGACTTTTTTTTTTATTTTTAAATTTTTCAGTTTTTGTCTAAAACTCATTTTAAAATAATGATAAGTTAATGGATTACCACATTACTCACTAATGCATACTATAGCCTTGCTATTGAAATCTACGGATGACTTCAAGAACAACAAACACATTTCTCTTTCCACGTCAAACTACAAAGAATTTGCAAGTGAAATTAAACAAGAATTCATAGTGATTGCTGCCTCGTCATTATTTCTTGAAAGTAAACAATAAATGGATAGTAAGGCACCAAGAGTAATTTAGGGGGAAAACAAAAGTTTCATTTGATTCTTTGAGTATTTCAAGTCACAATTTTAATATATTTGGATTGAAATAATTTTCACAGCACAGCTTCATGCAAGTCATATGGAAATCAAGTATCTTATTAATACAATTTTTTAATAAAATAATGCAGAGAAAATGATACAAATTAGTCAAAGTTATTGATGAATCCGTCTATGTTGGAGGAGAAAATGGATGAGCTTAAAATATCACAGCACTCACAAATTTTAAAATCTCAAAAGCTAAATAATGAAAGTATTTATGGTGCCTTTTCTGTGTGAGGATGGCATCATCATAACTGTTCTTTAGATGGATAATTTTTTTTCTGTGTTTGACTGTATTCTGTCTGTATGTTAGACTTAATGGTCAAAATGATTAGCATTTTATTACATTTCATATGATAGATAAAATCCAGCCAAATTGCTGCCACTGTTTTCCCGCTTCTCTAATGCCACTAAAATCACTGGAAAACAGACAATTATGACTAAATATGTACTGTATAAAACTTTTATTTTTACATGTAAACCTATTCTACCCTAATCAGTAAGAAAAAAATTGAAGTAACGTGCTGGGTTAGTGGTAACTAAAAATATCAGAAATTAAAGGAATGTTAAACTAATCCTCAAAGCAAGTACTAGAAAGCCAAGAAATTAAAAGAAAAGCAAATATTGAAAGTAATTTAAATGTTTTGTGAAAGCAAATAAAACAAATCTTTGCACATAGTCTTAATTTTATTAGGTACCTTCAAAGAGGTGAAAAAAAAAAAAGTAATAGTGAATATTGACAGAACAGCAAGAATGCTCACACTTTTGTTGTTGCCTAAATCATAGGATGATAGCTTGGAGGGACCCTTACGATCATCCTATTCCCACCCCCCTGCCATGAGCAAGGACACCTCGCACTAGACCAGGCCACTTCATGGCCCATCCAGCCTGGTCTTGAACACTTCCAGGGATGGGGTATCCATAGCTCCTCTTGGCAACCTGTCCCGTGCCTCACCACCCTCACAATAAAGAGTTTCTTCCTTATGTCTAACCTAAACCTGCCCTCTTTCAGTTTATAGCCATTCCCTTTTGTCCTGTCACTACATAACCCAGTAAGAAGTCCCTCCCCATCCTTCTAGTAGGCTCGCTTCAGGTACTGAACGGCCACAAAAGGGTCTCTCTGAAGTCTTTTCTTCTCCAGGCTGAACAATCTCATCTGTCTCAGTCTGTCTTCATAGAAGAGGTGCTCCAGCCCTCTGATCATCTTCATGTCCTCCTCTGGACCCACTCTAGCAGGTCAGTGTCTTTCTTGTGTTGAGGACCCTAGAGCTGGATGCAGCACTCCAGGGGGGTTCTCACCAGAGCGGAATAAAGGGGCAGAATCATTTCCCTCGATCAGCTGCCCACGCTGCTTTTGGTGCAGCCCAGGACACAGCTGGCTTTGTGGGCTGCAAAGTGTGCATTGCTGAATCATACTGAGCTTCTTATCAACCAACACCCCAAGATCTCCTCAGGGCTGCTCTCATT
>VZTF01005243.1:969666-1146910 GCA_013397755.1 Cnemophilus loriae
AAAAAAAAAAAAGTAATAGTGAATATTGACAGAACAGCAAGAATGCTCACACTTTTGTTGTTGCCTAAATCATAGGATGATAGCTTGGAGGGACCCTTACGATCATCCTATTCCCATCCCCCTGCCATAAGCAAGGACACCTCGCACTAGACCAGGCCACTTCATGGCCCATCCAGCCTGGTCTTGAACACTTCCAGGGATGGGGTATCCATAGCTCCTCTTGGCAACCTGTCCCGTGCCTCACCACCCTCACAATAAAGAATTTCTTCCTTATGTCTAACCTAAACCTGCCCTCTTTCAGTTTATAGCCATTCCCTTTTGTCCTGTCACTACATAACCCAGTAAGAAGTCCCTCCCCATCCTTCTAGTAGGCTCGCTTCAGGTACTGAACGGCCACAAAAGAGTCTCTCTGAAGTCTTTTCTTCTCCAGGCTGAACAATCTCATCTGTCTCAGTCTGTCTTCATAGAAGAGGTGCTCCAGCCCTCTGATCATCTTCATGTCCTCCTCTGGACCCACTCTAGCAGGTCAGTGTCTTTCTTGTGTTGAGGACCCTAGAGCTGGATGCAGCACTCCAGGGGGGTTCTCACCAGAGCGGAATAAAGGGGCAGAATCATTTCCCTCGATCAGCTGCCCACGCTGCTTTTGGTGCAGCCCAGGACACAGCTGGCTTTGTGGGCTGCAAAGTGTGCATTGCTGAATCATACTGAGCTTCTTATCAACCAACACCCCAAGATCTCCTCAGGGCTGCTCTCATTCCATTCTCTGTCCAGCCTGTGTTTACGTATTTGTATCATGTGAATCCCAGCTATACAAACTGGCCCAAGGACCTCAGCTGAATTTTGTTGCACAGGATGTATGCAACAGAAGAGCTTGGCTGGAGTCACAGATAATTTTATCCCTCATATTTTTTCTTCCTTAGTTCTGATGTTAATGTTAGAAGAGCACTCAAACATTTTTTTTTTTTTTTCCCTCGCACTGCTGTTGCCATGTTATTTATGTTTTGGATTGGTTTGGATTATTTTTAAATTTTATCAACAGCATTTCAAGTGAAAGGTGAGACTGGAAATACCTGTTCTGGTCAAAAGAGTAAGAGGACTTGAGAGCTTTCTAGTTCATTTTGAGCTGTAGAGATGTGTTTATTGGTGCCACAGTATGAAAGGTATTTTAGATTAGGACCAAAGGAGAGACTATAAAGACTCGTGTCAAATTAGCACTAGTGGGACAGAAGCTGGAAGAACAGAAAGATCTTAATCAAAATATCTTGAAAGAATTAATCAAAAAAAAAGCTGAATGATGGAAGCTTTGGACAACTCAGAAGTAACAGGCTAAAGCATTTCACCTCTATTCCTCTCTTTAATATGCAAGCAGATGAATTTGGTTCAAATATACGAGAAAAATTTACCTATAATTGTGTTTGGAATTTGTATTACTATCAAACCAATAGATACAGAAAGATTAAAGATTTTGATAGCCAATCTTAAAATTAATAACATTTTTCTATAGTTTCTTGCTAGAATATGCTACCTGCCAGCAACTAAAATAAAATAAAATAATCAGCCCAGACTTTTCAGTAAACCTTTGAACCTTTTCCATTTTTAAAATACAGTACCTAACTTATAATTCTTAGAAGTATAAAAGACATCAGTTTTGAAATTTTATCACATCCAGTTGTATGATCTGTGTAAATTACAACTTACAAATTAATGCATTCTCTAGATTTTAGAGACACCTCCTCTCTTTTGCCAGACATTTAGCTGAAGTGTGCCATTCTACAGAAACCTCCTGGAGCCTGAACCTCTTTTTTTTGTAAGTATTAGGCTTCCCAGTACAAAAAATAATACTTTTTTCAGCCAGCTTCATTAAGTGCAATGGCACAATCGCCCTACACTGCAAGATAAGTTCATCAGCTCTATCTGTTCCCAGAGAGTAGCAGTATGCAGACGGACTCAATCCGTTATTTAAGAATGGCAGTTTGTATTCAGATCACATATTAATGAACTTCCAGCTTCAGCATCTCTCCAGTTTTAGTAGAGTGTCTATCTGGAATAATAAATACAGATCTGAAAAAAAGAGCTCTGTACTTGAGTTTTAGTACATGGAAATTTCCCCATGTGTCTTATTTTGCATTTCAGGAACATAATAAATTGTCTCCTGAGTGCATTTATCAGAAAACCTTAGACATTTAATTAAACACTTGCACATCTACTTTATGCACAATTGTCTGGACAAGTATCTTGACCATAATATTTTGTTCATTGCACTATTTATCTTTGCTGCGATGAACCATATGCACCTTTAAGAAACAAAGGCTTTTTGCCGTTTTGTGATTGCTTTAGTCAAGCCTTGATTGACAGCCAGAATTTTTACTCATTATAGAATTAACCTAAGTGAAACTCTTGCAATGTAGAAATGTGTTGCATTGATCTTATCATAAGCAGTATGTGCATTCCTCCCAGTTAGTGCTTAGCTGTTGCACAGACAGGAGTGCCAGATTCATCTTTTCAAAAGGAAATAAACAAACAGGAACATCCCTCTACATTGGGGCACTCATTAATGAAACAGCTAAATAACCACATTAACACAGAACACACCAGTATTAAATTTCTTTCAGGATGGGAGATACCTTGTAAAATCTTTTCTAAGGTACCGTGTAGGTCTCAAATGACAACATAGTCAAATCTGTCTATGGATTCCAGAGACCTATTCAACTACTCTTCTAGCTAATGCCCTCAATGGGTATTTTGCAAGACCTGTAAGCTGTAATAAGAGTGTGATGCTGCTTCATAAACACAGGGAACGTGCCAGAAGTGTGATAAATGAAGCGAGCATTGAGAGATGTAATACATGACCCACAGGACACCCCAACTCTTCTGTAGGAGCAGAAGGAGGCCAGGCATGTGATTATATTTAGGAAAATGGTTTCTACCTTACTAACAGCAGTGACAGTTTCTCTGCTCACTATAACAGGGTCACCCACCTCACAAAGACACAAGTTCACTTTTGTGTGTCTGAATACAGGACTGAACCTCACCCTGATATTTCCAACATTTATCTTGTAGATAGCCTGTTAGATCTAGCAATTGCTTCTTTGATTCAGACATTTTTGCAATGCTTTTGAATTCAGTACCAAATTAGCTTTTTAATGAATAAGCCTCTACTTCGAATATTTGAAGTTTTTCAAGTGTTATTCAGACCCTATAATAAATCTTTGGGGGGTACCTGACTCATATTTCAGTCAGACACTATAATCATTTCTTGCTCTTGAAGACTTGATTGAAAACCTGCTGAAATAAACTGATACAGTCATATGCCTTCAACAGCTTTTGGATCAATCTCTTATGGCCCATAAATAAATATTATAAATTGTCTCATTTTATATTTAAAATTAAGAAAATATATTTTGCTTTCAAAATGGACTCTATAGACTGCATTTTATTATTTAGAAACTACTTCAAGCAGGTTGGAAAATGCGAGATCAATGGATTCAATATTTCAATAATTAAAACAGAGTTGGGCAAGAAAATATTTTAAGTTCTTAAAATGGTTTAGCGTTTACTCTCAGATAAAACTTCAGCATTCTGTAAAAAGGATTTGTACTTTTTATTTGCAATCCTTCAATAGTGATTTTTATTTGACAAATACATCAAAAATCCATTTTATTAATCCATTTTATTGTATTTCTAAGCTGTTAGAACATGAATAAAGAATGCAGCATGAAAGACAGTGTATGGTTATTATGATACAAAGATAATACTCTGTATTTTTGTTTTAAGCAAATGCTTACATCTCTAGAAAGAAATTAAGTCCATTATTTTGGAATATCTGAACAGATTGATTACTTCCAGCTTGGAATAAAATAGTTCCCCTTTCCTTATGTCTATTTGATATCCTGCCCCTCACCCAGGAAAGCTATCACAAATGGCGTTTAATTAGAGGGGGCAGGACCAGTGCAGCACAGGCACAGCTGCGCGCAAGGATTCTCTGGCTCTAGCTTACATCAACAGCCCCCTCTGTCCCCCATTCCCACGCAGTGCCCCAGCCCAAGAAGCCTCTCCCACTCCACGTGGGTCTGGCCCAGCTTTGAGGATCCCCTCGGGCTCCCGTGGCCGTGGGAAGGGGCTGCTCCGCTGCCCTGTGGGGCTGCCAGGGCTCCCCCACGCCTGTGCGTGGGGATCAGCCTTTGGCCACCATAGCCTGGCAGACACTTTTTCTGTCCTTTTTATAAACAAATTAGCAGAGGATAATTTAATCAGGCCACCACCTTTTGGAATGATTTCTGTACTTTGCTACAAGAAAATCCTTGTTAAATAAAGGAACTTGAATTATTCAGTAAGACAAGAGAGCCATGGAAGAAATCCTCAACTGCACAGAAGAACCTTGATTTGTTACTTGCAGGCAAAAAAGTGGAGTAATAGGATTTATTATACAACTAGTGGCTAACTAGGAAGCATCTTTCCTAACTTCTGAGCAGAAACATTCTCATTCCTATCTTTCCTATGTCTTCTTTTCTTTCTCAATCTTCTAGTTTTCTTTCTGCTTTCTTCCATTTCTTCTCTTTCCTTTTCTGCTTCTGCCTGCTTATCTGCTATTTTGAAAGGAACTATTTTAAATATGAACTATTTTAATAAGGAACTATTTTAAATGCATACTGTTTTAAATGTGTGTGTAATTTTTCCCCAGTGTCTCATCCCATTTCAACCAATAGGCGAAAGGTGTTTATTGCTTTTGTATTGTTTTCTAAATTTAAGTGACTTTTGATCACAAAAACAGCTCAGTACACTTCTTCTATTCAGTGGAATTTTAATTTAGAGTTTAGTGCACTGCAGGGAAATGATTTATTAATTGACTAGGCCCTGACTTGGAGTAAATAAGGCATGGGAAACCACTGGCAGTGACAAACATGGTGTGATAAACTGACTAAAATTACAGAGAGCACTATTAGGCATAGATTGCAAGGACAGGAAGAGGGGAGCTTTTAAGGGAGAAAGGCTCCAAATTCACAGAAAACTGGAGAGGGGCTTCAGGGAACAGAGCCATGCAAGGCTAGCATTGCTTGGCAACCTTGTCAGTAATAAAATATCAGGCTGACTTTCCCAGGCATATCAGAAATACCAAAATTGGAGGCAAATGTAGCAAAAGTGGGACCTGTGAGGAAAAAGTCTTTGGAGTGGGATGTTTATCTGGTAGGAGACAGTTGCAAGAAAAGGAAGGTACTAGGATGGCGAAAGTAGGGTTGAAAAATGGAAAAAAGGCATAATGATGTACGTGAATCCTAAGCCAAAGTTCTCACATGAGTGGGCAAACAGAATTTTGACAAAATAGCAGCAGGCTAACATCAGCACCACACAACAAACCCTTGGAACATTCTCACTAGTTTTCCAGCTCCACTGTCTAAATTGTCCTCTATGGTGACTTCATAATCTCAGCATTTAAAAATACTTAAAATTATAACAGAACATATTATGGAGACATTGCCTCTAAATAGTATATTCTGAAGCTTAAAGTTAGTTTTTAAAAAGGGAAAAAATGTGACAGGCTTTGATAATAGCGGCATTTCTACAGTCTATACTGCAACAGGCCTTTAACCTTGACAAAGATCCATTGAGCTTAGCCTCTAGAAAAACTGGTATCATATGCAGCATCTTTAGCCTCAGGTTAATGGGATAAATAATTGAGGCAAGTACTCTGTGTAATGAGGTGAATTTTAACATTTTAATATAATAATCAGATCTAACCAATTGTCAAGTCTCTCTGCAGGCTTTGTCTGTCCTGGGACTTGCTATTTTTAGCACAAAATGTAGTCAGGAATGCAAATTACAGCAGTAAGATGACAGGATAGGGCAGAAGTAGAACATACCATATATCTCATGTAGTTACAGAAAATGAATACCTGTAATCTGCAACTACCCTTTCCACACCTGTATCTGCCAGAGTGAATTGCAAAACTGGCATCTGTTCAAACCTACTGCCTACCAGCTCCTAATTAACTCACCTGTATAATTCAGTCTTT
Source organism: Cnemophilus loriae (assembly GCA_013397755.1). Lineage (NCBI taxonomy): Eukaryota > Metazoa > Chordata > Aves > Passeriformes > Corvidae > Cnemophilus > Cnemophilus loriae. The sequence goes on from VZTF01005243.1 coordinate 975,678, forward strand.
ATTCTGTTTACTACCTACTGCCGTGAAGTTTAAGATAATGGTGAACAAAACAATAACAACAAAAATCAAATCATATTGTAGCAGTTTTCCTGATCACTGGCAAAAGAGGAGTTTTATCCCTTTTTATCTGTTCATGATGGCATGCAACATGGGCATAATTTGCAATGTGTGAAAATAAGGAATTTGATTCTATGGAGACCTTCTAAAAAATTTATAAAATTTGAACCTCAAGGTTTCATTATGCACGATATTATTTATTTTGTTTGCTATACCAGTGTTTCATAACAAGCTCTGATAAATAAACTACGTTGTTCTAATTCCTCATAGCTACTGATCCCCCAGAGCAGTCTCAGGTGAACAGGTTACAAAAGTTTGACAGCACAAAGCAATGAACCATAATTTCTGCCTGTTATGCAGAAGAGACCTGTGGCATAGAGTTAGCAAAAAAACACAATAAAAATCCAAGTATTTCCTAAGGTCTGAGCAGCAGAAGGAATTTATCAAGAATTGTAGACAGTCTCGAAGCCTTGCAATTACTGTGTGTTATTAAGCTTTTACTTTTCATAGGATATGCTAACACTTGCAGATCTAACAGAAAGTAAAAGCTATTTTGTTCTCTTTCTATCATTAGAGAATCAGAATGGGTCATGACCTAATTTGTATAGATATAAATTAAAGCATCGTATGCATTGTTCTGCTGTATAAACACCATAGATCCAGAAAGAGAATGGATATATGTATGTATGCTTTTATTTTTTGGTTAATGTATTCATCTACAAACAAGAACATCTGAATTGTAATCCCTGGTTCCTCAAATGCTGCCTCTTTGGTTGTTGGATTTTTCCCCTTGTTTTTTTTTTTTTTCCCCCTTAGTCTTGCTTTGGTTTTGTTTGTTTTACATACTGAAAACTACATAAGATTGTATTATCAGTCTTAGGGAAAAGGGACTAGTTAAGGTACATACTATGGCTAACTCAAAATACTAACTGGTAGATTTTTTTATTAACATTCTTCCTCCATTTTTTCTTGTGTCTCTGTCTGTCTTGAAATTCTTTTTCATAGAGGTTACTTCTTGCCAGTTTATATTGTCATAATCTGCTAAAACAGACTCTGAATGCTTTCTACACTTGGTTAAGAGATTCAGTCCTCCTGAAACAGACCAGAAGTGCAACTCATGGGAAGAAAACCTATGCCGAGTTGGCCAATAAGGCAAACAGCATCTCACCTTGTATCAGCATAGTGTGGCCAGCAGGACCAAGGCAGTGATCATCCCCCTATTCTTGACACTGGTGAGGCTGTACACCAAATCCTGTGTTCAGTTTTGAGCTCTTCTCAAGAAGGACATTGAGGTGCTGGAGCCTGTAAAGAGAAGGGCAACAAAACCAGTGAAAGGTTGGAGACGCGAAGCTGATCAGAGGGACGGAGCACCTCTCCTATGAGGAAAGCCTGAGAGAACTGAGATAGCTCAGCCTGGAAAAAGGAAGGCTTCAGTGTGACTGTTATGGATCCAGTGAAGGTGTTAGACAAGTCCTGCCTTAGATTCAGATTTTTGGCTGCACTTTATTCAGGTGACCTGCACCTAAACTGGTTTGGGTCACAAGTTCCTAAGAATGGCTGATAACGTCTATTATAATATGAGTTATTTATTGAATAGGCAAGAGATTACAGACAAATTACCTTAAACAGAGTTACTTACACACAGGTTAAAACAAAGAACAACTAGTGGATTACATAAGACAGTGCACGACATAAAGGTACCTATATTTTAACTAGCAAAGGAATAGTATAGATTAAGAGTCAATGTACTTACCACGAAATTGATTATCGGATACACGGATTCCTTTCACTCAACTCCCGAGAGAGTAACCACAAAGTGGCATCCCGACTTTGGGAAAAGCCCCACACATTTCCAGGGAATGTGCAGAAGACTTCTGCTTCATGAAAGTTTTGTGTATCTTTTATGGCTTGTAAAGTGAAGCATCTGTCTGTAAGAAATTCAAGCTCGTCTTCCTTCAGTCTTGCTCTCAAGGCAAGATGTTTATTGTCAGCTGGGAATGCCACCTCCATGGTGCCAGAAATAACTCACTACCAGACTGGTGTCCAGCTTGAGATATTCCATCAATTAGCAAATTCATGTGAGGGGGAACATACCTTGAGCTATCTCATCAGCTGATAGGCAGAACAGATAAACCTTCCTGTGTCAGGGAACACCCTGCCACGGTGACCTAATTGCAGCCTTCCAGAACATGAAGGGAACTTGAAGGAAAGATGGGGCAAGACCATTTACAAGAGCGTCAAGTGACAGGATAAGGGTGAATGGGTTCAAATTAAAGAGAGTAGGTTTAGACTATAGATATTAAGAAAAAATTCTTGACTGTGAGGGTGGTGAGGCCCTGGAAGAGGTTACCCAGAGAAGCTGGAGATGCCCCATCCCTGAAGGTGTTCAAGGCCAGGTTGGATGGAGCTCTGTTTCATGTATGTGTGATTCTATTTCTTCTTGATATATTTGCCCATTAAATTGTATTCTGAACCTGTCTGTTGCAAGGTTTCATATTTTATACTTACCTGAGGCAGAAAATGATGTTATCAAAAAAACCTACAGAACATAATGATGAAAGAAGGGTTTTAAATAGATTGTTTCTCTAAAGTTTTAGAGTTTAAAATTATGTAATTAATTTCCTTTATTTTGGAAGGAAATCAGAGATATATCACAAATAGAAGAAACCACTTCACCTTGGAATATCACTGAAGTCTATTGTTTGCTACACTGGAAGAGGTAATAAGTAATTTTATATGTGCATTTAGTTGGATTTGGAGACTAGACAAAGCAACTTTTTCACTATCTGTAATTTCTTAAAGAAGTATTATAAAAATGTGCTGAAACTGTTCATTGAAGAATATGTATAAGGTTCAAATCTCTGATTTAAGGTATTCTCTTTAGTCTCTAATTTTAAATATAGTCAGAAAGAGAACTAAGTTTTATTCTACCTTGTTGACTCCTATTTGATTACTCAGATGTAAGCAGTACTTGAAAGTCCAATTCAATAATTAGATTTAGAATTCACAAGGATTTATTACAACTTTAATAATATAGTACAATATTCAAGGTAATCGAGTTGTTTGTTATTCTGCTATAGACAATGCAAAAATATACAGACTCCCTGCTAGCAATTAATACAATATCTGTGAGGTAGAGGTAGCCTGTAGTCCAGCTGCCTAAAAATAGGCATCTGGTTCACTGAGATGCTTTTAAATATCTGGACAGAGTATCTCTAGACACTGCAAGGAGGCGCCCAGGGGTCGTGGCACAGCCAGAGACTCACTGACATCTCGCACTCAGACATACCTTGGGTGGCTCTAAGTGTCTGCATATGGGCACCTGAGACAAACTCATGCTTTAGGATGGAAGAGCACATTGGCAACGACTAGAGGTGAATAATTCAAAGTTCATTTTTAAGTGGCTAAATTTTGGGGCAATTAGCGTTATGACGAGAACTCTTGGCATGCTAAATAAGGATTCAGGAGAAGTGTGATAAAATAATTTGTATTATAACCTTTTATTACCTAAAGAAATAACATCTGTCAGTATTTTCATTAGAAATTAATTTTATCTTTGTGTCCCTGACTTAAAAGAGAGTTGGGAGGGAGATCGAATTTAAGTCGTACTCTCCTTAAGAAGGGACATTTTAATGTACATAAATGATTTGTTAAATGGGTATCTCTATGAAGAATAGTAGTAATTTTTCTATCACAGTCCCATCAAAAAGAAAATGAAATAATATTTCTAGCATTCTCTCATCACCTAAAAATCAACTAAACTAAATGTAGTGTAACGTTCTGTGTTCTGTTCACAATACATATTTTGGTTTCTATGTTTTCGTTAGGGTCAGGTGAATTAACAATTCCAATTTCATCTTGTGCTTTATTTCCCACCTGAAAACTCTGAATGAAAAACCACCAGTTTTACTTAATTTCCTGCTGAATTCTTTGAGCATACTACAGATGAAAAAGCATTAGTCAATCCAAATGTTCTCTTAATAACACCCTCATGCATTGAGTTCAACTCTCACAATGCTCAGAAGAGTTGCAACTCAACCTCTTTTCTCTTCTTCCTCTCTCTGCCTTGTCACAAGCTAAAACAAAAGCCATAATGCAAAAGGTTAAAAAAGAAATCAAATAACAAGTGAAGTCATAAATGTGACAGAACCAGACAAGACTACCTTTTACTACTTTTCTAAAAAGCCTTTGTGTAAAATTGCTGAAGGCCTTCGGGAGATGACAGTAAAAATAAGGTTGCGGTACCCCCTAAAGGAAGATAAAAGCAGCTTTTTATTCTTCTTTTTTTTAAAAAAAATCACTTTTTCTTTTCATTGACAGGGAAAGTCGGTTCACTCTTTCCCTCATGACATATAAAAGGGAAAAAATGGTAAAATTTTTATATTAATAATCAAAGAGAAAAAAATCATTAATCAGGAGTTTAGAATTTCCTGATGATTGTTTTAATGGGAGGATAATACAGCTGAAGGTCTGGATATCTCTGCATTTTAAGAACATGCATAAACATTCAGTCAGTGGTGAACTGAATATTAATATTAAACAACAGCTGGAATTCCTTTAGTATCACTATGCTTATAGAATGCTTATATGCAAAATTTTAGAGCAAGATCACTGAAACAATTTTGGAAGATAAACAAATTGAATGACAGGCTACTGAACTGTTTTTATCTTGCAAATTCACCTTGTGAGACAAGAAATTTAATTCCATTTTATTCTTTTCTTTCATGAGATATCAAGTGCTATAAAAGAGCTGTCGTAGCTGGAGCAGGAGGGAACAACAGAAGGAGCTGGATATGCCGTAGTACATCCAGTCACGTTAAATGTCTACTCATTCCCACATCATGTCCGTGTTTACTTTGTCCAGTTCTCATTGCTTCCAAATTACTCACCATTTATAATTAAAAACCTGAATTGGAGATACATGAGGTAAAAAATAAGCAAGCCAGGAAGAACAGAAATTGAGTGAGAAGAGTTTTAATAAAGTAAAGGCATTCATATAAATGCTTTAATTTTTGGTTGCTGTAGAACAGGGTCTTTAGCAATTAATTCTCTCACCAGTAGTGGTGTACCCTAGATATTTAAATAGTACCTACTGTACATGTCTCATTAAAACAATATTTTTCCATCTACCGGTGTATTGCACCACAGCCAGACTGGCAGGTATCGAAAGACATAAGTGGATTTCACAAATGGATAAATCATATTGTTTCAGAAAAGTTTATATTCAGCTTCCTAAAAACTTTGTACAAACACTACATCCAAGTGCCTGTTCTGACTCATTGGTAATTTGGTCTATTATAACTACAAGGAAGGTAGGTAGCTATTTATAAATCAAATCCTTTATGTAAAGGACAAAGTTTGTTTTCTTTAACAACAAAATTTAAAGAAATAAAAGGAGTGAAGTAAATTCAATTGATGGTTGCATGTAATTACATAACACACTGAAAAAAATCACTGCTGTATGTAGACATCAGTGACTCAAATGAAGTTCAGTTGTAAATCTAACCATTAGACCAATCATAACAAGGTGTTGGCATGCGTATGTTGTTTGAAATACTTAATTAGCTGTTAAAAGCTGTTTTTAAACATTGAAAACCAAATGAGAAGCTGATTTATGCATAAACACTCCCCCCAAATACACACTGAATTAATGCATGGACAACAAGAAACAGGTGTGTTCATTACATAGCAGAAAACTATTTCACTGGATTATTTATTATTACTACTATTATTTTCACTATTATTATTATTATGTTTAATTAAGATTTTCTATTTATGTCTCTCTTCTTATTTTTACATTAAGAAAGAATTTTTTAATCCGTTCAGTCCAAGGATTAGTGCACCCCCCCAAAAAAACTGATTTTGTGAGTAAGCATTACAGTTTGTTGGGTTTTTTGAGAGGCTTGTGCTGCTACTTAAAGAAGCTACACACATTAGTAACTTAAAGACTATGGATTATGGCATTTGTACATGGTCCTTTCTTATCTTAATTTTCTGTCTTGTGTGAGTACTAAGCTAAAAAAGGAGAAAAAAATATCTGTTAATAAATCTAACAGATACAAGGTATTCCATAAAAGGTCAAACTGTTACTCTGCTTGTTCAAAACTTTTATTTTTAGTTGTACTTTCAGAAAGCAAGCAAAAAATATTACCTAAAAGCACTCTCTGAAATAAAATAAATAAAAAATAATTTAGGTTTCATCCTTACTGGGTTCAGCAGATGTTTATTAAAATAGTGCACTTTTCACACCAAAGGACATTTAACAGAACTTCTGTAAAGGTCTTTTTCAGTGTTCTAAATTTCTGGTGAAATAAGGAAGAAGTGGGGTGGGGTAAACCTTGGCCCCTTCACTTCTGCATAAAAGTCAACAGAACCACTGAATAGCAGGCAAATTAGTAAAAATAGAAGTTAAAAGAAATCTTTAATTAAATTCAGGCATGATTAAATAATAAACATAATTTCCATTCCTCTGTCTTTCTAAAAGCGCATGCTAACCAACCAACTAAAAATACCAAATGACAATCAAACCCAAAATGATAGTGCTGTTCAAGTTGTTACTACATGGGGATCTCCCACTTCTTGTTATTCATCCAATTTGTGTGAGCAAGAGGGTTCCACCTACTCTCTCAGTGAAGGTCAGGCATGGAGATCCATATGGCAGCAAAGACAAAAGAGCGATTGATGTGTTAAAAACCATGCAGCACCTGAGAATGGTCACACAGGAACTAGGGCTGCTTTCCCAAAAAGGTGGTGGGATCAATAGCCTGAGTGTGCTGTAAGACAAGAAGAAACAGCCTCAGCTTGCGTGAAGGGAGATTTAGATTGGACAGTTGGAAAAACTTTTTTAGCAAGAGGATTGCCAAATATCGGAACAGGCTCCCCGGGGAAGTGTTTGAGTCACCATTCCTGGAGGCATAAAAAACCATGCAGATGTGGGACATGGTTTAGTGGTGGACTTGGCAGTGTTGGGTTAGTGGTTGGACTTGATGATCTTAAAGGTCTCTTTCAACCTAAACAATCCTATGATTCCATAAACTACTATTAATATCCAGCTCCTTTGGCAAGGCTGTTCAATATTTTATGATCCAGAGTATTTCGGAAGGGTTTTGGAATGTCCACGTAAGGTCAAGAAGAAATTCTGGCAGTTTTAATTGTTCACCAAAAGCATGAATTCACTGTTAGAACCTAAGAGGTGAATTCAGAATCTTACTGCTGACCTGATAATATTAAGAACTGGCAGATGATTGCGCCATTCAAAGGTATTTTTAAAAATACTTTGCACTACAAAATTTTAAGATAGATATTATCTTCTCTGTTACTATACTCTGAGACCAAATCATTCTGTATTAAATTAACCAAGTTCCATACGATGCTCCTCTGTCAGATTTCACAGATATTGATCCTATGTCTAGATCAGTGATGGATTTTCTTTCTTGTTAATCTGGTGATATGCTGCAGGATAGTGACAGTCTCAGTCATAGCATGTTCTCAGCAAGTTATAGGAACGGGTATCACGATGTGATCTCTACACAGCCACAGAGCACCAAAGCAGTTACGTTGATGTTTCTTTCATCTTCTCACCTTCTTTGTACTTTTGCCTCTTTTTTTTTTTCTTTTTGTTTATGATAATCTAGCTATTTTGACATGAACAGTTAGCATCATGAAGAGGTGTGTGAACAGCACCCATTTTTTCTTTTCTTGGGAATCTAGGGGAAAAAGAGAAGACTGCTTATTTGTGCTATTCAAGATAAATAAAACTGTGGTTTTTTTCTCCATTTCACATTGTCTACTTGTTCTTCTTCCTTTTGTATTCAAAACTCTTTTCAAAAACAAAGGGTGAAAAGACTACATTTTTTCTTGTTGTCTTAGAACTTTCCAGTAATTTTGATTTCTGTCATCTTCAATGAAGTGTAGGGCTGTTGGCACACTGCAAATCATATTTTTGTGACAGGTATTAGGCAGAATTACTCCTATATTATTATGTCCAGACAATGAAAGGTGGAACAAAAGACAACTCCAATATACATTTTATTTTACTGCAAAAAGCTATACTGAATTTTCTAATTTCTTCCACAAAGATCAGACTTCCAAATAGGGCATTTGATTTAAAATTTGATTGCACAAGACTGTTACTAAATGGCCATCTCCAGAGTTTGATACAGCATTTGAAAATGTTTAGATTTTGGGTTTTTTTGCAGCCAATAGTTTTCCCAGGAAGCAAAACTCACAAAACCTGCAACAATCATGGTGAGAAAAATACACTGTAAATTTATTTGGTTGGGGTTTTATGTCCACTAGTTTATATGAAATAAAATTCTAACTTGCCTACAGGTGCCAGCTATAATTTAAATCTTTCTCTCAGTCTTGTCGAAATAGTGAAAATAAATAGACAAAACAGACTTAATTTTTAAATGTCCACAGGAAAGGCAGAAGTAACAGTCTTTTGGCAATATGAGAGATATAATTCAATGTGATCAAAATTATGTCCCCGCATCTCCTGTTACTTGACGAGTGGGTGGAACACCTTCCACAAAACCATGTCTTACCTTCTCTTTAGTCCTACGTCATTGGTTGTCTACCTCTTGTGTATTAAAAAAACCACAATTATACTCTTATTACATGTAAGTTTTAAGAGAAAATGAAGATTACATCTATTATGGAATAGGGTGTCTATTTCAATGCATTAGCAGTGGAAGTACAAATAGTGTGTTAGTGATGTAGTTTTATATTTTTGTACTTAACTGCCTCTAAAGCAGCTGAGCAATGGCACACTGTTTAATGGTGGGAAGAAAATAAAGTTTCTCAATCGCTAAAAGGAACTACGTTAAAAGACTGTGAATCTCATATATGCGAACTATAAAATTTTAATTTGCTTTTCCACTTGACTAGGGAGGCAACTGCTTTGGTAACCACAGCTGTAGACCATGATAAATAACTCATTAGGAGAATGTCTGACTTCACTAAGAAATACAATTGGTATAGATTAAATACAGCGTAAAGTACTACTTTTAAAAAGAAGAGGCATATTCACTTTAAAATTACAATTGGAGTTTCTATCCACAGAACTGAATATTGAATCCAAACCCAAATAAAAGGTCAACCTAAGTAAACAAGATCAGCTAATTAATCTAATAACACTATAAAAACCACATAGCATAATAAAATGTTAATTTAAAATGGAGCAGCAGTCCTCAAGGGACAGCAAAAAGAAAGGAAACCTAGTTAAAACTGACTTTTAATCAAATTTGCCATTGGCTGGATATGTGAACTTCATTGCCTTATCTGTTTTTGAGCATTGATGCATTAGGTACTGTAAATGATCCTGTATTACATGAAGTTACAATTCAAAATGACTGAATTGTGCCCTCTTTGCCTTTATTTATAGTAGTCTGTGATAAAAATAACATGCCATTATTGCAGTAATATCTTTGCCTCCATGCATTATAATAAAATATTTCACTGATTATCTAATTCCATTAATGTTTGCCTAATAGTTATTAAAATAGCTTTTTTCCTCCATTTCTCACTGCTCTAGGAAACAGAAGTTTTACCCATTATTATTGATTTAATCAATCATGAAGTGCAGTTTGTGAAATTAGAAAATGGGAAAAAGTAGAGGTAGGGAGCCAAATTTCAGTTTTTCTTTCAAAACCTGAGTTATTTTGATAGTTTATTTTGATTTTCCATTTTCTATGTTTATTTTTGATGATTTCTTTAACATTCTTTCTTTTTTTCTTCATTAATGGATAGCTCCATGCCAGTTGTGCCAGGGGTACGGATTTGAGGACCACCATCTGTTCTTTCCACCCTTATTTTCCATTATTTAAAAAATTGTTTTGGAATTTTTCTTTGTAGTTGAGCCTTACATAAGCATCTCTCTGATCTTCTCTGAAGCCTTATTTTAAAACTATTCTTGTCAGTGTGCCGATTGATCCAAGAGGAACATATCAACGCCAGTGAAACTTACGTTTTTCTTTAAAAAAAACCCCTCAAATTTTACACACAGAGAGAAAAGCATTTCAACAGAAAATTCCAATAAAATATTCAATTTTGACCTGCTGAAACACAAAACTCTCCGAAAATACCCTGCATGTTCTATTTGAAATAATTTTTGTTGAAGTAGCAATAGTATTGAAATGTCATTATTTTCTATAGCCCAAAACACACCTTGGCTATGAGGTCCTTCATACGGTCAGCTTTTCTTTATTTGAGATATTGACATTCTGATAATCTAAACAGAGAGCATGAGGTATGTCTTAGGGGGCATGCCTGCATGTCTATGAAGAGACATAGACTACATGTCACAAGTCTCTGCTGACAGAGACAATAACCGAATAAGGACAAACATCAATCCCTGGCCGTAGAGACGTTGCACTGATTGGTTCTTGTCCACACTGCTTAGGAAAAGCTGGTTTTACAGTAGGTTTATCTTAAAACAATCTAAAGTCAGTTCAGGCCAAGACTTTAAAGTCAAGGGCTTAATCAAGCCCTGCATTATTAGATTGACACAAAACCTGTGGCCTTTCAGTAGCAGTGAAATATCCTGTTACCTGGATTGCTAGAAGAGCAGAGAATCAACCTCCAAGTCCCAACAAAACCTCTGTCCTTATCCTACATGGATGCGGACCGTCATTTGTTTAATGCCGCCCATAACAATCTTGAAAGGGAGCTGGTTTAGAACAACATTTACTTGAATATGTGCCTAATCTGAGGTAGGTTTCCTTCCCACTCATTTTCTTCCATGCATCTAGAGCAAGAGAGATGAGGCACCGTTTCCTACCCCAATTGTGCATCTGTGGTTTGAATTAAAAAACACTCACAGGATTATGTGGTAGGATGGTGAATACTGAAGTCTGGCTCCAGGCTGCCAGGAGGCTGAGCAGGACAGTGAGGTTCTTCACCTCATATGTGCACTTTAAGAGTATCTCAGCCATCGTTTACCCGTCAGCTGGATAAACTGCTTGGAGAAAACTATCATCTGAGTGCTGCACTATTTTTGCTTTATTTATCTCTCTATTGACAATCAAATGAGTCTTTAAAAGCTATTTCTATAAAATACTCCTTTCCACAGAAGTAACAAGTAGCGGGGAATCAGAAATTATGTTAGTTTATATAAAAGTGTCTTCATCATATTTTGAAACATTATGTGATAACAGCACCGTTTTATCTTTTTTTTTCCTTTAACAGCAGAAACAAAACTAGCAGAATAGTCAGCACATCAATTTCCTCTTTAGTTCACTTTCCTAATCATCTATAGAGATTTAAATATTAAAAACCTTCAGAGATATTTTTGTTGTTGTTCATTGAAGATACTTCATATTTTTCACATTTGTGTGTAAACTGTCTTAAACCAAGACACCGCGTAATTGTAACATCAAGGATGTATGTTCCGAAGTACTAGAACAAATAACATTAAGATGTTTGTGGAACAGATTAAGAATAGGTGACAGAAGAATCAAGCTATAGGATTCTAAACTAAACCCTCTCCTTTAAGAATAAATTCTTTTGACTATATATTTTAGATTGCCTACGGTTTGTTCAGCTGCCAGCAAAGTTTGTTCTTGTAGCTTTGTAGATGACTAGGGTCAAAAAAACTAATTTAAATTCAATAATAAAATGTTATAAAATGGCAGAGAGATTTTACAGTTTAAATTTAAGCACCTGCCTTTATTACTATGTTCATTTTCTGGACGCATCATCTCTTCCTTTTTTTTTCTTCCTATTCACTAAATGAGGAACATTAACTTCTAACTTTATTATATGAGAACTGCTTTTAAGTTAGATGCTAGAAGCAACCAGTAGGTGAACAACTCATTCACTGAATTCTGCAAACATGTGCTTAACATTTGCATCTATAGACAGTCACACAATTTGACTCTTTTGCTCTTTCTTACTACGGCATTGCCATCCATGGTAGGAAGGACTCACAAGTATGACTGTTCTTAAAGCAGAGAAAAATTGTTCAGTTATGCTCTCTGGAAAATACTCTGATGCACTTATAAGATTCCTTATTCCATCTTTTGCACAATCTTTGCCTTTTTAAACTGAAAAATACGCACAGTGCTGTATTACTCGATTGGTAGTTTATTTATCGTGGGTACTATTATGCAAATATTAAAAGCATTGGACTGAAAGACTCTGGGACTACAGAAAGGGAGTGAATCTATGCATCTGCCTTTGTCTCCAAATACCTTTGTCCCTATTTGACCAATGATTGTGGCAAGTGACTGGAAATGTAGGTAAAATTTACAAATTTGTGCTTTTTCGGTAGGTTTTTGATTCACCTTTCCAAAAGCCAAGACAGTAAAAGGTATTTCAGTGCTAACTGGATTTGGTGTTTTGTTCACTTAGAGGATTTCTGCACACTAGGATAAAAAAGAAACTAAGTTGGTCGTATGAAGGCCATATTTGTGCATTACCAGTTTTCACATCTTGCACTAAATACTGAAGTAAATACATATGGTGGTTTAAGAATGGCACTGAAAAACAGATACATTTGCGGATGAAATTGAGGTTTTAAACAAATACCACAATTAAGTCTACTGAACGTAGTATAAATCTGAAATTGGAGGATTCCAAGCAGTTCTATTGTCAGCTTTAGCAGTGAAGAGCTTATTCATTTGCCAATAAGAACAGACATCTTAGTCAATATTAAATCTTGTGAATTGACCCAACTTGTTAAATGAAAAAGTACCTTAAACATGAGAAGTGACTTGAATAAGGTCAATGACGGTTCTCATTATCCACTAGAAGAAAAATATCTAACACTGTAATTGAGACTAAGGTTTCTTTTCTTTTCCTGGTTATTATTTGATTTCGTTATTGTGTCATTCATGTTTTATTGTAGTGTTGATAAAAATAATGATGCCCAAATATATAATTTATTGTAAATGTAACATCAAGAAATTAACTTTCGATGTCATGTAAATCAATGAGAAGAAGTATTAGCGGAAAAAAAAGGGCATTAGAAAATAAAGGTTTACTTGAAACACAAAACCAGTACTATTACAGAGTTAAAATTCTGGTTTCATAATCAAACCACTTTGCCTTTATATCTCAGGCCAAATTTAGAATGGCTGAAATACTGGAAGCCTTGAATAAATGAACAGAGATTTATAATAATTACATCCATTATTATCATTATTATTAAAGTAGGAACAAAATAAAAGGCCTTGTGACTTTTTTGAAAAACCTTTATCCTTTGATTTCTACTGTTTGCATGTTAACTGCTGGAAATGCATTCCTTAAAATTAGTATTTAGATTGATTCCTAATAATTAATTGGAAATAAGCTTCCAAAACCACAATCACAATGATCAACAAGGTTAAATTTATAATAAAGAATTTAGATTGGAATTAAAAGCAATGCTAAGACACAAAATTAAAACTTTTCAAGGACACTGTTTCGTATACACAGACCAAGTATATTTGCAATATGCATGGTTTATACAGATTAATATCTTCTCTCTGCTGTTTGCCAAAGGTAGAAGAATATATCTATCCATATTAAATCCTCCTCTGCATAACTTAAACATGTAAAACACTATTTCACACACAGAATTTTATTGAATGTTTTTGTGGTTTAACTGGTGTAAAAGATGGAAAACAGAAATAATAAATGGGAACATGCAAATAAGGAGAAGTATTAACCAATAGTTAAATCACTTCATCCTTTTAATATATGAACCATGAGTGAATACTAATATTAAAATCTTGCAATGCATGAGAATTATGTTAATAAAATGCGTTCCAAGTGGAGATTTCTTTAGTTCAATGTATCAATATGATATTGGTTTTGTGGCATGGGACTGGTCAACTGTGTCAGATATTGATGTCACTGTTTTTCTTTTTAGGAGATTATGTTAAATTTATTATCAGAGTTAGGTTTCCCAAGATAATCTTACAGGCTGTATTTTTAGTAAAATGTCCAATAGCAATAAAACTTTAAATGTTTTCCACAGGGAAAATTCTAGATAAAACTGGTTCGTGGAGTCCATCATTTAACTGTAAAATATTAGCGCATCTAAAATGTGAGACAAAATGCTGGTTCTAGCATGTGGTCTTTATATAACCTTGAAGGAAGTGCAGTTTGGTTGGTTGGTTGATTTTTAAATGTAAACATATCGTATGATTTGCAAACAGTGCCCAATAACTTTTGTCTCCTTAATTATGCCAGTGTCACACTTCTGGCCAAGGGAGCTGAGGAAATTATTTGCTTCTAAAATTCACGTGAAGGACCTGTGAATTAGTAAATCACATGTGAATTAGTTGATTTCAAAGAAGAAATGAGAAGACATTGTGTGAAAAAGAATCCTTTCACTCTTTTTTTTTTTCCTTAAATGAGTTTGTAAGAAAAAGATTGTAGCATCTACCAGAAAATTGTCTCCAGCAATTACAATAAAAAATTTGGCAATCACATCACTCATACATAAAAAAATATTTTTTCTGTGAAGTTGACAGAAGTTCTAAAGGAGGGAAGCCAAATAAACATGGAAAGAGAGGAGAAATCACAACGAATTTTTTATACATTATATATCTGGATCAAATAATTCTTTAAAAAAAATCATGTCAAATGCAGTCACAGACCCTCACTGGGGGCCTTAGGAAAAACTGTGTCCCTGTAACAGGCTCTGAGGCCACCTGAAGTGGGAATATCTGTATTCATGCTATTGAATGGGCTTGTCTCTTTGCCTTTGCCCTCAAACCAGCCTTGCACCTCAACACCAAACAGCAAGAGTTTTGAGCTAAATCCTGAAACATATCCCAAAGCCTTGGGAAATGCTCTTTGTCCTGCAAGAAAACTATACTAAGGATTCTCACAATTTAATAATATAGAAAATGGTCCTTACCAAAACAGATGTACCCATTGAATGCTTTCTCTCTGCACTGCCAGTCATGGCTGCTCACCCAAGTGGAACCTGTATGTTTGTGTGTGTGTGTGAAGTTGATTGACTGACTGCAGTACAAGAATGGTTGTGTCTATACTGGCGAGAGGTTTCCATCTGTAAAGTAAGACAGGTAATGGCTGGTGATGAAAGCTTCACATCCAAGTGACTCAGGAAGGTCTTTGCGTTGAATTCACTCTGCGGACTGCTCTTGTACCATGGACTGAGTGGCCATTTGCAGATATTCATGCCACTGGAATACATGTGACAGGTTACCTTCATCTGAAATTATTTTTAGTTCAGGATTCTGCTGCATTCTCCATGCACATCACAGCACATCACAAATCAAACTGGATTTGATTAGATCCACTGCTTGATACATGTTGTGAATGAGTTCTTAGGTCACTTAAAAAATGATCATCAAAGCTATTGGCAAAAAGCAGGTTTTAATATGAATTTCTGAAAGTATGGCTTTAACAGAGTTTAATGGCAAGGTTCACTCTATTACTTACTACATAGATGAAGCATACATAAGAAAATTGGATTAGAATCAATTTAGAATGATTTACAAGAAGACAAGGAATGCAAAAGGGTAACGGCGCAAAGGATATGATTACAAAAGTTAAAGGCACAAACGGGTTTAGCAGCACTTAATAACTGACTAATTTAATATTTATAAAGTGATTCAATAGGGTTTACAAAAGTGACTTAATTATAGATTCACAATAACAGCGTTCATACCTTAATGCAAAGATGTAGACAAAGATATATACAGATAGATATATGTATATATATCTATGTGTGTAAAGGTACCTATTAAAATTCCACACAGGTTCAGTGAAATACATCAAATCCCTTAGCATTTCTCAACAGGCATGGGTTGCACCTTAAGAAATTATGAGGTGGGGAAAATCAGCCTAGGCTTCATCATCATTGATGGTCTTTTGAATATTACAAGCTTGAGAGTTCATGAGCTCCAAGAGGTGTCTCACTTAAGGGGAGATGCTGGTGTAGCCTGCTGCAGGCCAGTCAAAGGGCTTCCCTGAAGACCATAGTTTATAGGGTCACAAGGTAATTGTCTCCAGTTATTAGTCAGTTTCCATCCTGGCCATAAAACAAGCTGGTAACTACTAGATGTTTTTTACCAATGGTAGTGTTCCACTCAGGCTAAAATTAATTCTTTCAAAATGTCTTGTAGCAACAGCACCATTTCACTTGGGCTATACAATTCAGGGGAATGATTTACCAGGGCTAAGAAGGATAACTACTTATCCTTTGTTCCCCACCTTGGTCAGACAGTTGATGTTCCTGTTATGGTCAGAATCATTCCCACCTTTATTATGCAAGAGCACCTGGCACGGTCAAGGGACACTTCAGCGACGAACCGGTGCCATCAAGGAGCACTTCACTTGGTGGCTCAGCTGGTTCAGTCAGGGCTTATCAGGAGCTCCTGAGATAATGGTGCAGGACCGAAGAGGAGTGAGAAGAGCAGGGATGCACCACCACAACAAAACAAATGATGGTGGAATTCTCATCCCTCATGATCTCTCTGTGTCTCTGTGTGTGTGGTGGTGGGTATGTATATGCAGTTCAAAACATGGTCATATGATTCAGAGAGATCCTTATCATACATGTGCTTGAACAGTTATTGCTTCCAAACACATCAGCAAAAAAAATAGACCTTGTAGCATAAAGGATTAAATTCCTTTGCAGTTTTTATTTTTTGTTTTTCTTTTCCATTTTAGCAATGTTTTGAATTTTCTTCAAAGTTGCTCAATACAGGCTGTATGTTCATTAATAAAGTGATATTGTAAATGTGATACTGAAATTCTGCTTTTTTTTCATTTATTAGTTGAAAATTATCTTTATATCAGAGAGGCTACTCAAGGAGTAATAAATAATTCTCAGAGAACAGAGTGTTCTAATACTTCACATGATTACTTTTCTAATTGTACATTAGCAATTCAAACATAGACATAAACATTCTGGCAAATCTACTCAGGTAATGAGATTCTATTTTAAAAATTATAATCAGTTTAAATCCTATTTAGGCAGTTCATTTCAACAACCTAAGCTGAATTTGATTAATTAGTTGTCCCAAACACAGAGCAATGAAGGCATCATGAATTAGCATTGAATTCTGCATTAAACTAGGTGATTTGCTCCACAGTGCCAGCTAATTCTTGTAAAGGTATTAATAGGCTTGCCTAGACCTGTTAGTTTGCAAGCAAGCTCATAAGGAAATAAAGATATCCAAGGCTTTTCTCTCCATGATGACAGGCATATACTGAAGATTATGTCCATCTTCAGATATATGACGCAAGATATTTCTTAGTTTCTTAAACAGCTTGAAAAATCCCAGAGCAAAAAAATAAAAATTTGAATGGATTCTATTGTTTATTAAAGCTGCTGAAACATATGTAGAATATATAAATTCCAATCATAATTTAATTAAAATCTGACTTTTGTTTGTTTGTTTTTTTAATATCTCTGTAATAGAAGCACTAAGAGAAAAAAATAATGTAAAACTCTATGGAAGTACACAGATATCTAACTGCAAAGTAATAAGCTTGACATTAAATACATTAAAGAACAAAGTAACATATGTTACTGAATAGATTATTTCTGTGCAAAATTACACTGATTTGCAGTGCATTTCCATGGGTGTATTTATTATATGACTTTTTTATGTGGCAGATCTGTTCAATTAAGAACTTCTGTACTGAGCTCTGGTGAAGCCACACCTCAAATCTTGTGCTCAGTTTTGTCCCCTCACTTCAACAAAGACATTGAGGTGCTGAAAAGTTTTCAGAGAAGGGCAAGGGGGCTGGTGAAGGGCCTAGAGATTGTCATATTAGGAGCAGCTGTGGCAGCTGGGGTTATTTAGCCTAGAGAAATGGAGGCTCGGGGGAGATCTTATGGCTCTCTAAAGCTACCTTGAAGGAGGCTGTAGCCAGGTGGGGGGTCTGCCTCTTCTCCCAGACAGCCAGTGACAAGACAAGAGGACATAGCTTCAAGCTGTGCCAGAGGAGGCTCAGGCTGGATTTCAGAAAGAATTTCTTCATGAAAAGGGTTGTTAAGCATGGAAATTGGCTGTCCCCAGGCTGTCACCGTCCCTCAAGGTCTTCAAGAAACATCTAGGTGGGGTATTTAGTGCTACAGTCTAGTTGACAAGGCAGTGACCCATCAAAGATTGCACTCACTAATCGTGGAAATCTTTGCAAATTAGATTATTCTGTGATTCTTGGCAAGACACTGTTCTTAGGTTTAAGGAGGTAAGTCAGCCAACTTATAAATGCTGATGTTTCATGGTACTTTATAATGACAAGAGTGTTACATGGTTCTGGTCAACTTTACCACTAAGTTATAATTCATGTACTTCTCAATGAGGAGAAAAGGCAGAATCAGACATGGTCTTCAATCTAGGAGGGAAAAATCCAAATAAAAAGCAGTGTCTGGACAGTAAAAAGAGAAGTCAAATGACAAATTAGGTTTCATTGTTAGGCATAAGGACTGGAGAAAAAAATTTACTGACAAAAATGGAAGATTTTTCCTGATTTAATTGTAGTGAAGAAGGTTGTCTTTTAGAAAGACACAAGCTATTCCTGTGTCCTAATTCTAAACTGCATGTCTGATGAATATA
The DNA here is from genome assembly GCA_013397755.1 of Cnemophilus loriae. NCBI lineage: Eukaryota > Metazoa > Chordata > Aves > Passeriformes > Corvidae > Cnemophilus > Cnemophilus loriae. Next base: position 994,262 of record VZTF01005243.1, read on the forward strand.
GAGGCAAGATGTCATTCTTTGAATTAAGAAGTTTAACATCAAGGTGTTGCTATCATGAACTCCTGAGTCCCATTAAAGATAATTAGGATTAGCAGGGTAGGTGATCACAGAGTCTGTGTTTGTTCTAAGAGGTGTTCTTGTACTTAAGGAAACTGCAGAACTTCTGCAAAGTACCTACATACAGGCTTGTCATTTCCCAATATGCACACCAGCAGAACCTCTTAGAATCATGATCCCTGATAATTATTAACCTCACACAAATGTCTGATTGTAGAAGCTGTGATATTAAAAACAAGGCAGTGGAAACATGCTATCGAAGTATATGTTCAACATCCTAAGAAACAAAAAAAAGTTAGTGACTTTATTTAGTTCAGCTTAATCTGAAACTCAGACACTGGGGTTTTTAGACAAAAGCAAAACAAGGATTTTTAATAAGACAGAGTCCCTAGGTTGTTAAATTCCTCACCTAAAGCTTACTTCTTCAAGTAATCCTGTGGAAGGCACTGAGTGAAATGATAGGGATTGCTGCATTTGATTCAAATGGTGCACTGTGCTGAGCTTCCTGGTAACAGCTAGAAAGCAAATATTTGCAAAGGCAATTGAATTAGTGTTTAAATGACAAACACTCAATAAAAAATACTAGAACCATTATTGCTACTAGAAGATACACTGCTGAAGCAATTACATTGTAATACAGTCCATATTGTAAACATAAAGTAAACAAATTTTAGTATATTCCTGTTATTTTATTCTGGCTGGGAGGATTTCCCACAAATACCCGCAAAGCAACACCATTGATCTGCTTGAAATCCATTCTTTCACCAGAAAACAGAATCTTCAGAATAGCTACTGTCCTGAAGGTGAATGCAGTGACCCGCAAAGAGACCCCTGTTATTTACCTTATGACTTTCTGCAATTTAATGCACAATTTACTATACCTTTGTTAAGGGTAGATTTTTCTTCAGCCTCTCTACAACATCAGCCACAGTGCGTTTAAGTGTTTAGTTTCTGAATTGCAACATTAATCAGGTAACACCAAGAGAAGTGTGAAAGGCGGCTGAAAAATAAGCTTATTTTTGACTGACTTAAAATGTGCTATTCAAAGGTCTGCTTCTCCAGTGGAAATATCTATCTGCAAATTTGAAAAAGAAAGAAAAAAAACATTGAAAATCACTGCTCTAGCAAAATAGTATTCTATCTGATAACTGGTTCATAGCCTTCAAAACTGGGAAGAAGCATGTTAGCAGACTTTGTGCTGGACATCTTTATATTGTATGCATCAGACTTCTCGTACACTGGATGCTCAGCTACACTGGGCCACAGCAGAGAAATGTTACGGCATTTTCAAAGTGGAAGTCCACTTCCTAGGCATCTTAAATCTGTCCCTTAATACTGATAGGCACTACTGTGCTGATAGGCACTAAACTAGTGATAGGAATCACTATTGGTGTTATATGTTGAGGTATCAATACCTCTACTATAAATAGAAATTAGTAGTCTTTATTCACATGGAGACTGTGACATAAACAAAACATAAAAGCAGTCTAAAATATTGCTTTTTCTATGTTCTGCATAGAAGTCTCATGAAAGCTTGAACATAGAAGCACAAATATCAAGCAAGCAGGACTTTTTTTCTTTTTTTTATGTTGCTTCTGCTATCCCTTTAATATCTGGAGACATTGGTTGTATTATAACTTTTCTTGAAGACTAGCAAAGAAATGCACTACAAGGATTTTGCTGTTTTATAATGCCCACAAAATAGGTAATAATTCTGAATTATTACCTGAATTACTCTGAGTTCTGGAGTGGATATATAAGAACTGACCACAATTCCCCACAGCTTTAAGTGGATAACTGATGAACGCATCTTAACGCAGTATATTCTGGAAAATAATTCTGAATTAAAAAGTCATGTTATATGATTTTGCTTACTTTCCTTGGACTAACACAATCACCATTTTCAGAAAGTATTTTGTTACCCTGGTTCAGTTTTTCTGAGGTTTTCTTCTAAAAATTGCCTCATTTGCCAGGTCAGAAGAGTGTTAGTTCTACCATCAGCAAGGATACAAGACCAGAACAGTACAGATTTCTGGTTTGAACTGTGACTGACAGAACCAGAACCTTATAAAGCAATTAATAGCAGGAGTCAGGATTAATCTTTTTTATATAAGTAGTCATATGCAGTTCAGAGCTGCTTTGTTATGCAAAACCACTGATGAGTTATAGTTTTTAATTTATTTACTCTTATATTAGCATTTTTAAGGTACAGTGTATACTTAACTAGTAGCCATTTTTTGTGATTTTGGTAACTTAGCCAACTCTTCTTTCCTCAGCTGTGTATGCAGGGTTACACTTAGACATGTTTTACCTACCTTTCTTCATATAAAAGAAAGCAGAAAGGAAGCTTCAGTCATTCTTTGGCCATGGCCATTGAGAAAAAGTAACCGTGGTCATTCTAAGCTGCTTGAACTGCTTTCCATACTTGAGACACAGGACCACTGGAAGATTGTGCATGCTGAGTATAGCACCAGATTCAGTGAAAGGTTAGTTTCTGTTATCTTTAGCAAACAGTTGCCAGATCTGCCTAAAACAATCACAAATTATTGCAGCTTTGCTGCACACTAACTGAATCTGCCATATGGCAGTACTGTGGAAACCATCCAGATATACTAAGGAGTTATTTCTTTTTTTAGCTTCCTCCTTACCGTAATAAAACATGTTTGTTTGTTATTTTCACTGGTTTTGTTGTTATATAAATATGTTGGAAAAAACTAATGTGCTTTATAAATCATGTCAGCTCTGAAGAGAAGATTCTATTAATAACTGAAGCAGTGTGAAAATTTAACTTTACACTCCCTTGGGATTTCTAACTCTAATCTCTTATGGGTCTGAGATATCTCCAGCACTACACTTTGCCATAGTTGTTATTAAATTTATTCCACTAGATTTTCCTTAATTTTGTCTTCAATACACCACCATTCTTCTGCCTGAGTATCTTAGAATCATGGTTTTAATATAAAAACAGTCAAAAAGGTGAAAAGTTTCCTGCCTTTACTACTTAGCTTTCTTGAGCATGACATTATGCCCAGTAATCTCCTATGCATTTATTCTGTTCAGTCAGCTAGTCAGATAAGTTTTTCAATCATGAGAGTGATGCCTCTAGCTGTTTGGCTACACACAGGAATGTTTTTGGAAGTTGTCTGGAAGCTGCAGTTTGGAATCAGTGCAGGGCTCAGTCATAGACACCACACATCTTTCCGTAGTTTTTTTCTGCTGCTTTTATTCAAAGGGATCCGAAGTGATTGCCATCAAATGTTAATTTTCACATTCAGCGACCAATTTTTATTTTTTTAATTTTATATACTGGAAATAAGTACAGATTTTAAATAACTGTTCTCCCTTATAGATCAGAATGTTTCATTCAGGCAGTTCAGATATTTTATGCAGTGCCTCACACAGTTTCTTTTACAGATTCTACAACTGTGGTTGTTTACGTCAGTTGCTGATGTCAATTGAAAATTCAGACAAATAAGAAACAATAAGTGGATATTTAAAATAAAAGTAGATCAGTACATAAATATTTTGAGTATGGAAAGGGTAAATTCACAACACCTTTAGCTGAGCTGCTTTTCTAGAATTCTTGTTGTCCTTGTTAAAGTGAAATGAGAGAAACAGAAACAAATTCAGTAGATCTGCTTCAGGAAGTAAATATATTTCAGATTACTGTTTTATACCATGTTTATTCAATAAATCTGCTTCTAGAAATATAAAAGTTGTTCATTTAAAACATTTCTAAAAACTTAGGATCAAATTCCATTGCCTGCATTATCCATCAAAAGGCATTACCCACAAGGTAAATAGAAAAATAGCTGACTTTTTTCGATATGACAAGTCTGGTTTTTGTTAGATTTTGGGATTTTTTTTTTGTTGATCGGGAGTCTTTGAATTTCCAGTGAACTTACATCTTTTAAATGCAGTCCATTTCATTTCTTTTTACTTGTTTCTTTCATAACCAGCTTGGTCACTTTTTGGCATTTTATATGCTATATTTTTAAACTCGCAGTAACTGAAGATGCTCAGTTAAAGGATCAAATAGCACAGGTGTCACCTTTTGTGGGTTTGTGGTTTTGGTTTGGCTTGTTTTTTTGTTTTTGTTTTTTTTGTAGCAGTGGAGCTGCAGGGGTGAGAAGCTGCCAGAAGCTTCCCCCGACCTGACAGAGCCAATGCCGGCTGGATCCAACATGAATCCATCACTGGCTAAGGCTGAGCCCCTCAGCGACAGTGGTAGCACCTCTGGGATAACAGATTTAAGAAGAGGGGCGTAAATCTGAGCAACTACAGCTGAAGGGAGGCGTGAGAACACGTGAGAGAGACCGCCCTGCAGACACCAAGGTCATTGAAGAAGGAGCAGGAGGAGGTGATTCACGCACTGGAGCGGAGATTCTCCTCCAGCCCGTGGGAAGGCCATGATGAAGCAGGCTGTCTCCCACAGCCTGCAGAGGTCCACAGTGGACCCAATATCCACCAGTATTATAATGCTGAGAAGTGTATTGGGGTGATTCCGATCTCAGCGATACAAGAAAACCAGGAAAGTAACACAACCTAGCAGAGAATTCTTCACTTGAAACCAACCTGTCCTGCAATTTAGAAAGCTAACTTGTCAGTGTGGGCTGAAACACAATACTATGTTCCATTTTTTTTCCATTTGTAATTTATTTTGCTCCAGTAAAAAGCCCCAAATTTTAGTGGATTTTTTTGATTATGTGTTAAAGCGACAAGACCAACTTGGTCCATTCAAATTTAGTTGATATTTCAAATAACCTTTTAGGACATATCAAATTTCCTTTTTTCTTCTACTGTGGCTGGTTACATATGGCATTCAATCCAGGATCTAAAACTTGAAATGTTATCATTTGAAGGGAATAATAAAACAATATTATGAAATAAATTTCAAGGATAAATTTGGTGGCATTTCCCAAAATAAAAAGTCGGTTGCTCAGTACGACTCATTTTAACTTACGTAGTCTGACCCAAAACTCACTGAAGGCAATAAAAAGCTTCTTAAGAACTCGCTAGACTTTGGGTCAAGCCATGAAGCTGTTTCACCTGCAGAGCAATATTCAAAAGAAAGGCAGTATTCAAAGGAAGCCATTATTCATAATCATTTTTTCTCTTAGAAGAAGAAGAAATAAAGACAGGTACCTTATCCAGACTCAAAAAGCAATTCAAGATGAGAACTAAAAATAGAATCCAATCTTTACGTGTATAGTGATAATAGAAATAGTAGAAGAATTAGGGACAATATTGAATCATGGTAGAGAACTGCATAATAAAGAAGCACTGGATAATTGTGTGTGTTGTTCCTGAAGATATATTCAGATGAAGGAGTAATTTTTACTGTATTTTTATATGCAAGTCTCTTGGATTTTGCCATGTTTCTTATTGGAATTCTGCTTCATGTTGTAAAATGAGTGCATAGAGTCTAATCTGCCTTTACAACAACAATTTTATTTTCTACATTTTAATCAAGGAAAGGCAATGCAAAATAACCTTTGTATGCGGTTCAGTCCTGTATTCATTAATACTGCATAAATAGCATTTTTCTTATCACATTGCTCTTTAAAACAACTTACAGTAATCTACACTGAAAATTTATTAGTTATTCTTTTTCTACAAAAAAAAAGTCTTGTAGATGTGCATGAATATGCATCATCTGTACTGATTCTTCACAGCTTAAATTCTCATTTCTTGTATTTCCATTCAGCTAAATTCTCCTTGCTGTAGATATAAAATTGTGAAGTCTTATAAGCCCAAGATTTTGGGAAAATAAAAGTATCAAACTTCAAAAAGTCTTTCGAAAAAGACTCATTAGATTTTTCATAGACTTGAGCATCTTTTCAGTTGTAGATTTACTTGTTTATATCAAAACTGTCTGTCTGGATGTATAACAACCGACCCCAATTTTCCACAGCTTTAACTGGATAACTGATGAGTGCATTTTAACCCAGTATATTCTGGAAAATAATTATACGAAGATTTGAAGACAGTTTCTCAGGGTTCAGCTTTCTCCAGCACACGGAGCTCAGCTCACTGAGTGAAGATCACTGTTGGCTCAATTGGCCAGCAAACTGAAAAACTTTTTTGATCTATGTACCCATTGATTCATAAAGGAATAGGCAAGAATCCCTACACTGAAGATAAATTAATATTATGGCCTACACTACACCTTCAAAGCCAAAACAAGTTGAACATACTATGTCATTGAAAGTCTGGTTTCATTACTAGCAACTGCAGGATACATGAAGTTCATTCTGTTCTGCTACAAATAAGCAAAGTTATGAATAACAGAGATTTTATCAGATTTTCTATATTTCTGTCGGTAATTCTGGATTCTGACACCTTGGGTCCTTTTGCTGTTTCTTGATTAAATTAGCTCAATTTTTTGTTTTCCTAAATGATATTCAAAACTAATCTTTTTGTTAACACAAGGGGTTCATTACTTTCATTTCGCACTGTCAACCCACATTTCGAGTCCTTTTTACTTCTGAGGAATTTTCCAAAATTTTCTTATGATGTTTATATGCTCTTTTATATATGATCCAGATAATTAACATTCTTTTTTACAAGGTCAGCTATTCACCATTGCAACACCTATAATCCTATCACAGTTTTTGAGGCACTCTGTGTTTGTGAGCATGTGTGCACAGAAGACTTGGACTTATAATATCTGAGAGAGGCATATGCATAACAAGAAAATATTTCTTGTATTTTGTACAAATTTTATATATTTTTTAATATTCTCATAAATTTCAGTACAGATCAGTACACTCTACCATAATGAAACTCCTTTTCCATGTGACCTTCTGTTCTATTAGAAGACATAAACATTTTGAGTTTTCACTTTTACCACTCCATTGTAGCAAAGCAGAAGAAAATTTAGCAGTATTTCAAGGTAGAATGTGAAGATCTTTTTTAACTGAATGAAAGTAGGAACAATGTTCTTGCAGAACGTAATTTGCAAGTTGACCACATGATCTCTTTGTCCTTGTAGGCAGTCTCAGGAGACTTTCATGATTCCCCACCAGCAGAGCTCTAATTTTTGGGAGATTAAAAGAAAAGCAGGAAAATATATAAGAATGAACCTTATATTGGACAGCATACTAAAGGCTGCCTGACTCTTCCTTTCCAGCCAACCTTTATCTGTCTCCATATTTAAACTGAACCAGAGAATTTCCCCAGTGCAACGGTTTCAGACACTGCTTTAGAGAGCTGTTGAGTCAGAGTCTCCAAAAGGAAAGAATGCAATTTATTGTGAACACTTCTTTTACTGAGTAGAGGTATTTTACAGTCTTACTTTTCTAATTATAGAGTAGGACTACATGCTTAATTTATAAAATCAGTAATTACTATGTACTGTGGTTTGTGAAAATTCAATAATTAATAATCACAGTATTCATCCTCTGCTGAAGAAAAAATAAATTGGTAGTGTGGGTGGGGAGCACTGTGGAAGATACAGTATTTGAGGAGCCAGTGGTCATTAGCAGGCCATGTCTACTCTATTTGGACTCACATTTAGGGCTTGACAAGCTAGGATGCAAATAAAGCGGTCTGTAACTTAGATTTGGGAAAGGTAGGCAGTATGTGGCAACTAACCTGACAGGGCACGTGCCTGTGCTGGCTGCTCACGTTGCTGGGCTGCAGAATGAGTGCAGCCTGTCCACCACAACACAGCCCCTTGGGCAGCTCCTGCTCCTACATGCAAGTCTGTCACCTGTGTGGCCTTGCCTTGGTCTAGCAGTGCAGCGACAAGTTCTTGTGAGAACATTCTTTAGAATAGTTTCCTTGCGAGGGAATTGGATAGTAGCTCAAAGGACCAAAATGGAGAGCTTCTCCCCGTGGTTAGGATCTGCTCTCGTCTTCACTGTGCACCAGGAGAAAATCCAAATGGGCCCTGTCCAACACTACACAAACAGGTAGGGAAAGAAGGTTTACTCACTAACTGGATTCCTTCTCTTATTCTGTCCCATTAAAGCACTTATCTTATTAAGCCATTTTTGCGAGGTCTTTCTTACTGAGATCCATAAAGGGGCCCTGCACCAGCTCAGTCTCATCTCACCCCCCATCCCCAGTACAGAAGAATGTGTCTTTGCAAACCACAGGAAGAAAATAGAAGACATAGCTATGCACTTTATGGTTTTAAATACTGGGAATGTAGAAAAATGTACCTGTAATGGCTACAAAGACAGAAAGAAAGTTGGATACCATGAATTTCTGCCTCTCAGAGTACAGCTATCTACAATGTTCACTAAACTTATCCATTTTCCAGATGTAGCTCCATAACAAAATTTATGGAAAATATTCCGTCTTGCTACTCTTCCAGTTCAGATGAAAATGGCCACATTTGCAGTTTACATTTAAGGAAAATTAATCTTAATGATGATAAGTATTTTAGAAAATTAAATTTAAATACATCAGAAAGATTAAACCACTAAATATACTTGACAATTTCTGCCCAGGAAACTTCTGTAGTTAGAAGGAACAAATTTCATAGTCTCTAAAAAGGAATTATGTTTTACAGGGAAGTGTGGTCTTAGCTCTTACTAGAGAAATAATGGTAAACAAAATTAAATAAGTAGTGATGAGATTATTTTTGTCCTTTTGTTTGTAAGCGAAAAGATAAGTCAGATAAATTTTAAAAGACTGTCCATAATGGAGACAGAAGCAGGATTCAAAGAAGCACTGACAAGACCCCAAAATATCAATGACATCTGAAAAACCACAGAATCTCTTTTACACTATATAATTCTATATCACCAGTAAATCTGAAGACATCGATCAGCTTATCAATAAATTATTTCAATGAAACAAGTAGTGCTGACCATTTCATCATTATGTTCTACTGACATAGAATGTTATGTAAGTTATTTTGTGCATGTTTGAATAGCTGCTGAGTTTATGGAAAAATATTAAATGTAAAGGTTATAAGATTAAACAACATTTATGCAATGTAACTGTAAAAGTAAACATTGAGAAATAAAATTTAGATTTTTATATGCTTCTTGAAAAAATCTAAATGTAGATCACTTTCTGCTGTTAAGAGTTTTGGTTTGCTATGTGGATTTTTTGCTATGTTATTGGTTATTTCATTTTCTTATTATTTGCTTAATGGCATTTGAGTAAAAAAGTGTAACAGTTCTCTAAACATAAACATGGCTGACTGTTCTCTTTTGAAATGGATTCTCTTCTTCTGTAATCACTCATGAAAGGAAAGTCAGATATTGTGGATCTGCAAAGCTAGATTTTTTCCTTCTGCTTTTCCAGGCACACACCTCAGGCTGCTCACCTTTCCTTAAAATAAACATAATTTATGCATTTTCTACACACATCGACACACACATCAAAATTTATATGTTGACACAGAAGAAGGAAGAGGGAGATGGTAGAAGAGAAAATTCTAAATTTGCTCTCCTCTGATATCAGAGTTCTTTTTCTACACCCAAATGGAAAAATCAGCTCAGATTTTCAACTCTGGAAATAATTTTTTGCTTTTCTTCTGAATATATGCATGTTTGAACATGTGTTAGAAAAGCAATCTGTGTAGTAAAATATAGAGCAGTTACAGAAAATTCTTTAATGTAATTTGCAAAGAAAAGAGGAAAGGGAGAGTGGATTTATATTGTTATAAATGCAGATATGTCACTGTCCTGTAGCAGTCAGGGCAGGAGGTATTTGAAGCCTCTCCGGTGTTTGATAGTACATCTACCCTACCTATGAATATACAGTTAGTTTAATAACAGGACATGTGATAAGGAAGAAAAAACAATACAGACCAACACTTCATATTCATCAACAACAGGCCGATGAACCCGTTAATAGGACTGTTTATTGACCTCAGTGACAGTGCTGATAAAAGTAAAAACTTTAGCTGACCAGTGCAGGTTTGAACTCAGATTTCTACATTGCATTACTGATGTCCATAGCACGAGATTTTTTTGAATGTAAAAATAAAATAAAAAGAGATGTACGTAACTGGTATATACAATAGTTACACATCAGTTATACAGCTGCCTGTTATATATCAGACAAAACTGGTGTATAAACATAAAGTATACCCCATTGATTACAGATTTTAATTAGTGATTAAGGAAGTTGTGACTCCACTAATATACATTTCCTTTGTGGATATTTTACATTCTTCACAATGGTGTCAAGCTATAATTATAAGAAATGTTTATTTTTAAACTTTTACCTCAGAATCTTGTTAGAAAGAGTCTATTAGAAGATAAGCAAAACAATAGAACATATAATTTAGTTTGTTGGTCTGGGGGCGGAGGGGGTGGGATTTACTGATAAAAGTGGAATGCGTTTATAGGATGGGGAAGTATTATACGCAAAAATGCAATTATTTGTAATGAGATTAGTTCCTTAATTTGATCCAATGAGTGAATATCTTTAAAGTCAAGTCCAGGTCAGATTTTGCAGATTGTTTACAAGAATACAACTGCAGAATCTACAACTCCTCTTTCCTCAATGTCAGGTAAAGTATATTTATATTCAGACATTATTTCATCTTTCCCAACACTGGACACTTCCCCAGCATTGAACAGATAATATTCAGCTGGGGTGCTGAATATTCAGCTGGGGTGCTATCTTGTCTAGACTAATTTTCACAACAAAGAATGAAGCAGATGATCCTTAAGGTCCCATTCCAATTTTGTATTCCAGGAATCATATTCTTTAGTGTCTTTCTTATTTGATATAAATAAGAACTTTAAGATTAGAAGGAAAAGCACAGCAGTCTATTTATTAATTTTGATTTAAGATTGCTACTTAATGTTGGTATTGTAAATCTACATATCCTTCGATACGGTAATATTACTATTCAATTCATCTCTTTTTTAAACGAGAATTTAATTGGTTTTAGCTCCCTCTGCAAGGTGTCTGATAACATGTTATGACCTTTTCATTATGCAATTTTCAAAGTTTTCACAAGACTGCAAGTGTCATTTCTGGCAGCTACTTCAGATAAAGTGATATTTGACCTTCTGTTCAGTATTCCGAATATGTTTAGAAGTAACAATGGAGCCATCTTCAAACATATTGATAATAAGTGTGATCAACAATGGAGCCAATTTCAACAAAATTGATGAAGGTGAGCTCAATAAAAGCCACAAAAAATGTAACGATACATGGCAGCCATGTAACATATCCCATAAAAACACTTTTTATTAAATCAAGTGGTTCCAGACAACTTCCCAAATTGCTAGCTGTTAAGTCTTCTTGGCACACAGTTCTGTGTTATTTAAATAGATATCTTGAAACCTAGAATTTTTGTATTTCAGAGGACAATTCTTTCCACTGGCATTGGATTTTATGTAGATTTCCTAATTTGAAGAGTTCCTGAAGGTTCCATGATGGGAACTCATGACCTTTTCCAATTATGTGGTGTCCTTGAATATAGATGCTTCCCTCTAGGTGATATAATTTACCCAAAGTGAAGATCATTCGGGACTTACAGCAGCTATAATTAATTCTGTTGAGTTCTTGAGCTATCAGAGGGTAGAGAGGGTTCTGCTCTTTTTCAAATATAAAAGGAGAATAATACTTACATTGCTTTAAGTACTAGAATCTTCTGACAGCTGTTAGGTTTAAAAAGAGACAGTCTCATATAAAAGTTAGATAAAGATTTAAATTTTATCTGAAACGTAAGCTTTATACAATAAGGAATTAATATGATACTTATGTTAAGCTTACAGAAATAAAAGAAAAACTGTATTTATCAGTCCAGTCAGGATAAGTAGAGTTGTAATTAAAAATTAATGTCACATGCATTTTGTTACTAATATTTTTATGGCCTTGATTACACTTAAGTTCTGATGCCTAAATTAAATCCATTTGAAAATACTGGGAAAAAAAATTATTTGAAATAAGGATGCACTTTCATAAATATTTAGGAAAATATGTAAAAAAAAATTCAAAGTTTAAGATAGTAGTAGTTGTTTTGAGTAATCATTAGATGATTTATAATGAAACATATTCTGAGAAAATAATTTCATAATAGAACTTTCCACATAATACATAAATATCTTTAACTGAAATAAAAAATCACTTGCAAGTACAGATAGGAAAAAAAAAATGAAGAATATCACTGATTTCATCTAAGCAAAAGGACATGACTGTTAAATACATGGTCAGCAAAGAAAACTAAAGGCTTATGTTTTAGTGGAAAGGGAGCCTTGGAGTCTCTTTTCAGAACTTTTATATATCAAAAGACAATAATTAACTCAGAAGGGCCAGACTTACTCCAAGGGTGCAAAAAAGGTCTGCATTACACAGCTGTGCACCATGTTCTTCCAACAGTCATGAGGCTGATTGCCTATTCATACAGATAGCTTGTGCTACATAACACAGTTTCTCAGTAAAATTTCTCTCTTCCGTATCAAAATGACATTTTAACTTTTGGGGGTTTTAATACCCTTTTTACTACTTTATTTTCTGCTCTGCCTATTGATTTTTCTAACCTTTTGACAGGAGCTTTACTTGCCTTGTCTTTCTGCATAATTCTTTTAAATTACATTCAGACCACAAGACAAATTCTAATCTCCATTATACAAAAATACAGTAAATCCATTGAAGTTAACAGAAATGTATGAGATTGAAAGTCTGATTCTGATCAAAAATAGACCTCTTGGCCTTTAGTAGTCTAGCTTTTAAGCCAGGAAAAGCACAATGAGCCAAGTTCATTTCCAGTGGAACTACACTAATGTCTGCTGACTTCTAATAGAAGAAATCCGACATTTTCTTTAAAACTTTTACTTAAACCCATTTTTCTACCTCTGAAAAATGTTTAAATATTTGGAAGATATGATGGTAATTACTGTCATGAGTTTGCCAGTAACTTTTAAGGACCTTCCCTAGCTGTGGGTCATGTGCACATAATTTTGTATCCCAAGATTTAGTTCCCTGTCCCTGCGGTTCAAGTGACCTACCAAATGTATCGTTTTGCTCTTTTCCTTACCATCTCATCTTCCTTTTGGAAAAAAAGGTCATACAAGTCAATGATGTGAAGATCCATCCTGAAACATGGGTAGCAGCCACTTAGGATAAGCGGTTGAATCCAAAACCTGGAAAATACTACAAATATTAAAGGCTCAGAGAGAGCCGCTGAATTAGTCTGGCATGATTTGCCCTTGGCGAAGCCGTGTTGACTGTCTCTGATCACTTCCCTTTCTTCCATATGTTTTGGAACATCTTCCAGAAGGATCTATTCCATGTTCTCAGAGGACACAGAGGTGAAGCTGACTGGTCAGCATTACCCAAGGTCCTCCTTACTGTCCTTTTCGAAAATGAGTGGGACACCCTTTCTCCAGGCACTGGGGACTTTGTCTATTTGCCATGATTTTTCAAACATGATAGACCAATGAAATTATTGTAGGCCATATTTACAATATCCTGCTTCTTTCTGAAAATAGGTAAGATGTCGAAGTTTTTGGAGTCAAGAATCAGAAGTTTTAGTGAGATTGTCAATGCTTAGGCTGTATTTCAAAACTAATGTACACACTTGACAATTCCACAGCAAAGAAAGAGTAATCCCTTAAAATTTTATATAACATTTTACTATCTCATCTAATTACTGATTTATGCAAATATAATTCTTAATCTTAAAACCACTTATAAGTTATTAACTTCTAGAATTCCACTTTCAGCATGACTGCACTTCTCTGGGTTTAATAATTCTGAAATGACTGAAACTGTAAGATTAAGTTTAAGGGATCTTCAGTACAAAGAACAAATGAACAAATTGTTTCATTCATCATCAATGGAGCATTTGAATCACACTTAAACCCCCCATTATTTCAAGTCAAGGCTTATTTGGAATTATAGTCATTATTATTTATTTTTTTATTATATTTTAATCTGGAGGGATGCATGCCAAGGAATTTTCCTGTGGAAAAGATTTCTTCCTTATCTTATAACTGGTATTCATCATAAGCTTTTGCAGCAATATTCTATTTTGCAGCATATTCTTCTGCACATGAACATAAATGTCCTTTTCCTTAAGACTTGCAAGTACACTGCATTTAATTTAGGAGAATAATCTCTGAGAAAATAAATAAAAATAAACAATCAAAACCTAACCAAACAAATGAAATCTATGAATCCTTATATTATTTTAAAAGTACACTCTCTGTGATGGTTTGAGCCTCTCTGCTGAAACAAACATATTTTAGTATTTAACAATTTTTAATATTTCATAAAATATTTTTTTCCCCTTCAGATACACAGTTGCATTGCAGAGAATGTTTTTGCTCAGTCCTATAGTAGTTGCATGAGGGACTCAAAAAGTGAACTTACCAAACTCTTGACTGATATTTTAACTAGAGATTTGTGGCTTAATAGACACAGCATTCCATCATTCCCTCACACTGACTATAAGATTGAGAATCTCCACCATATCAAGCCTTTAATTTTTCCTCAGTTATGTACTTAAACGTTTTTATTTAGATTGCAGAATATAAATTTCACCACAATTTCCAGTAAGTCATTAGTAAGTCAATATTAAACTTTGGGTACCGAACAATTTGATGTCTTTTTGCATAGGTATCTCATCTAAGACCATACAACACTCTCTAGGAAGTGTAGTAGGAAGCAGATAATTTTAATGCTTTACTCGTTGCTTTTTATTTTCAAAGTTTTTTAGAAAGTACCTGAAAGCTTCTGGTCAAATATCTTAGGAAATTGTATGAGCCAGTGATAAAAAACCCTCTATCTCTCTGCAGAACTTCACCAGGATATTTCATACGTGAACAGACAGGTGAAAGAAGTTGGTTTAATTTCTGATAAAGAGAGGCTGATACTTGGTAATGCATTTTAGATCGAGTGCCAAATTTCCATGAAGATGTTTCCTAGTAAACCTTCCTAGAAAGTACTATTCTACCAAATGATTTTGAGATCTCTGACAAAATTCAACCAATGAATAAAACAATCAAACTCTGCAAACAGTATAAATAGAGTTTCAATACATTATGTTTCCATGATTAACCAACAGCTCCAGTAAATTATTGGTTAGTAAATTATCCAAGAGTTATTTTGCTGATGGTTCGTTACAGACAGATTTGGTGCTACTGATCAGACTTGGGCTTTTCTTGGTTTGAAATATAGAGAAAATTTTGGAATATCCTTTTCAGAGCTTTTCTTACTGGACAGCTGTGTACCACAGAAAGATGATCATCTGTTATGTTCAGTATTTGGACTTTATATTTCCCAAAATCTAATTTAGTTTCCAAACCTGAAACTTCTCACTGAACTGGAACAGTGAAACAATTGCTCCAGGCTAAATTAGATTTGTTAACTCTTCTCAATAGAACAAGGATACAAATGATGTCTTAGAAATGTGTGCAGAGTCCAGCAGATACCATAACATAATTTTAAAATAAAATGCTGCCAAATTCATTAACATTTGTTTACATATAAAATGATAAAATAATTTGAATGCTTAACCTATTGCTATTTTTTTAAAAATATATGGAGACATTCAGATTTGGGGAAAAGCCACACAAAGAACATTGCATTTTGTAACCTTTCTATTGATTTTTCCAGCTTCTAGCAGTACTGCTCCTTTTCAAATGTTCACCCTATTATTTCAACATCTGTGTGATAACTGATTTAACAGCCAGAGCACCAGCTTCTGAAGTGCCCTGAATTCATGGATTATACAATTTAGGATTGTACTTTTGGGGGAAAACTCAGTTAAACAGTCATTCAGGGATGGACTCAGCTGCCAGAGTATGAGAAGCCAAGACGACTGATACAAGCTGTTGCTGGTTAACTTGGCATACTGTATGCTAAAGTGCCTTGTCTGCATGGTGTTTTGTTTCTTATTGTCTGACATTTTGACCTATGTTAATAAAACCAATTTGGAAGCAGGTTTTCTGGAATGGAGAAATGAGATACATTAAAGCAAAATGATGTGGGTTGAATTTCCAGGCTGAAATAACCATTCTGTATCCAGCGTTCTTTTCTCTGTTGCCCTATTGACTGACTACACTAATAAGTTTATGAGTGTACTTGTGCATCCCAACTACACTAGTATCATCTAGACAAATCTTTCTATTCCCATTATTCATAAACAAGTGTCATGCTTTGCAACAGCCCAAGGCAAGTTCACATAGCTGAGCTCAAAACGTGATTATTCAGCAGGTGTGCCTCATGTTCTGTGTGGCTCATGCTGACATCTTAGATTTTAACGAACCACAGAGCTTGAAGAGAGTCCAGGCTCATCTGGAGAGCACTCTAATGCACAAGCATCAGTAAGGACAAATGAAGGGAAAGGGAACACTTAGCATTGATCTGGCACCACAGCATGGAAGAGAAGTTGAACTGAGCCATGCCAATGCTAGGAAAGATAAAGTTAAGAGCAGATACAACCTTGCCTGAGGCTTGAATGGCATTTTTGGCAGAAATACGATCACTGAACTATATCCTGTAAAAGCCATACAGCAGTTCTTGCAAACCATTACATACAGGGTTAGAAAACCCACAGCACCTTTCAAGAGTAGACACGCTTTAAGAGTTAATCTAAGTTATTCACATCAGAGTTCGATCTCAGATTTGAGCAAGTGTGTAAATTTAAAAATCTGCTTTTCTACTCTGTTTGATTTGTCTAATTGCAAGAGATATTTGACAGAAACCAACTGCCATAGGTGGACAAAAAATAATCATCTTTATTAAATATAAGTGAATATGCTGTACAAATATATATATGTATAGGATGAACAACATATGTGTATGTTTTTGAAATAAGATTGTGGTAAAGAATAGTTCTGTGGAAATCATGCAGATTTTTCTCTCAATTATTGGTCCAGCTCCCAGGAGCTGTGATCTTTTCAGACTGGAGCAGGATTCCTGAGTTTTCTTAAAGCTCTTGCAGGTAAGTAGAATGCCTGAAGGTCTTGGGCACCACAATTTCTCTAAGGTACCAAGCTATGTAATAAGCTGTGTAATAGGAAGGGCCTGCAAGTGCCCTAGAAATTCTTGGTTTAAAAGTCCAGGGGAATTGTTTTTCTATGCCAAAATTTGTAAAATCTTTCCGATGGAAATATGTGTAGTTCAGGAGTCTGAAAACAGTCCATGGCTAAGCAGTCCATCCTAGTTAAGAGGTGTTCCAGGTATTCTTCTTTTCTCTACAAAGAAAAACAGAAATGCTTCAGTTATGAGTATGAGATACTCCCAATGTACCTTAGAGTCTTAAAAATCCCCCAAGCAGACAAAAACTCTCTAGGTTATTAATGTAAGGATTCGAAAGCAATAAACTTTGAGGATGTCAAAAAAGAATAGTCCATCTTACTGAAAGTGAAGTGGAAAGCAATACCTCATAAAAAATACAATGCAAATATTCAATCTATCAAACATTACGCAAGATGAAACATAAATGGATGGCTGGTAAATAAGAATAATTAGTCTCTACACTACATTTCCTGAAACTCTGGTGTTATTTTCCATTGCAGTTTTATAGGCCATCTATAGAAATAAGTCCCTTTGATCATTAATTAAAAAAAACCCAAACATATCCTTTCAGTTCTAATTGTTATTGATTTCCATACAAGAAGATAATCATATTTTAGCACATATTTTTAATATACAATCCATATGGGCTGTCATATGCTCTCAATACTCAATCCGGTATTTTTTATTATCCCCATGCTGACTGGGTGAATCTCTTTCTTAGCTGTAAAATGGCAATGAAGGTTTTCACTCTTGAACTCTGAAGTGCTCGTTAAGAGCATGAGATTTTTGAACTAAAAATTTTGCCATTTGTTACTGAAATTTATTTCAGAAAAAGGTCAGGCTAAAGACTACAAAAAAAGAAATAGGAAAATTTTTTATTTCATGTTAAATAATAATGCACAGCTCTAAGAAAAACCAGGGCATGGAACAAGCTTCTAGAACGTTTATAGTTAATCATCTGTGCAAAGGACATTAAACTCATCTGTTTGATCTAATCGTATTTAGTCCCTTTCTCATAAAACAATTTTAAAATGTTAAAGACAATTGACTATTTCCTCCAGTATTTGCTAATACTACATGGATTTATTTATTACTGTTACAGAAAAGAAGGAGATATGGAGAGCAGCAAAAATATCTATAGCTGATGGCAGGCATTGAACCTAACAGACTAGGTCAGTTTTTGGGACTGCCTCTCTGGCCAGTCACCTCCCTTACCACCCCACCCCTCCCACCCTCCGAAAACCAAACCAAACCAAAACACAAAGCGAAAAAAACAAATAAAAAACAAATAACAAAAAAAACCCACCAAAAAAACCTGCAAAACAAAACAAAACAAAACAAAACCCAACCAACCAACCAACCCACAAAAAACCCCTCCAAAACCCAAACCTAAACCAAGCCAACAGCAAAACCTCCGACAACTCAAACAAAAGAGATAGAAAGGCAAATGTTCTGCTGGAAACACATGTGCTACAATCCCCACAAAAGAGTGGTTTTTTTCTGGGGATCCTCTTCATACTTCGTGAATTTGATCAATCTCCCTACTGGCTGCTCTTTCCGATTATGCTGATGGCATTGATTGAAAAATGCTTTCAGAGGGTGCAGAGGTTGCATATTCTCACTGGATACTAAGCTTTGTGCATAAATTTTATGTGAACAATTCTTATTGGCTATTTAATCTTATTGGCTGTTTAAATTATTAGCAATTGCTACTGTTAGCTACTAATCTTTACGCAAGTCCAGGGATATGAGGGCATGAGCACTTTAGATCCAGGCGTACAGCACTCCAGCAGGAGACAGAGGGAGGAAATGGGTTTACAAAATAGAAGTGAAAGGCATGCTGCAGTATTACAAGTGATGGGCTATGGAGCTGCACCTGGAAGGAGGGGAACCCTTGCCTTGCAAAGGTTAACATCACCTCCTTTACAGACATGTTTTACAGATGTTGTCATTAATATTTCCAAAGTACTTTTTAGTCCTCAGCAATCTTGCCTTAAAGATTAGGTATTGTAAATAAAGAATACTGATGTTACTTGAGCTCCACTAAAATAAAATTTAAAGGTCTATCTTGACATAAAAATCTATCCTGTAAGTGGGTTAAACAATTCCTTCAAAAGGTACTCTGAAATGTGTAGACATGCAATCACAGGATATTCCCAGATGGAAGAGACCCACAAGGATCATCAAGTTCAGCTCTTAAATGAATGGCCCATATGCGGATTGAACCCCGACCTTGGTGTTATTAGCACCATGCTCTGACTAACTGAGCTAATCTCAGGGTTAAGAGTTTGTGGGTTTTTTTTACAGCTAGGAATTTCTCTTTTGTGTTTGTCTATTTCTTACTTATTTCAATACATATGATTCCTGACTCTTCATACTTTCTTTGCATCTTCACCTTTTTACCCTTGTGTTTCTGAGAAACACAGACAGCTTAAATTTGGGGGGGGGGACCTTTGGAAGCCAAGGCAGTGACAGATTCAAATTTGGTTCCAGCTACAGAGACAGATGAGGTTGTTCAGTGCCTCATACTGCTGAGTATTCAGTACCTCCAAGGGTGAAGATTCCATATCCCATCTGGCCAGCCCATTCCAGTATTTGGCTGGCATCATCACGAACATTAATTTCTTTATTTTCAAATAGAATTTCCCTTACTGCAATTTTTCTTTGACTCCAAGTCTTTTGCTGTGCACTTCCAAAAAAAATGTTATCTGTGTTTTCTATGAGCATTCATTATGTAGTAAAAGGAAACAAGTAGATGTCCCCTTAGCTCATGCTTCTTCAGGCTGACTAAACCCAGTTCTTTCAGATTTCCTGATATGCCATGTGCTCCAATCCCCCTAGCTGAAGCTGTAAATGCACTGCTGCTTATAAGGATTCATTGTGAGACCCTGTAAAGCTCTGTCAAAATCCCTAAGCACTTTTCCAGATCTTTATATGAAATGGTGTCTTTCAAGGCTGGTTGGTTCTTGGTTTTTCTAATTCTCTCTGACACACTGTAGCACTGGCTTTTATCCAGAGATGTAATGGTGCCTTGCCATTTCCTAGGAAGCCCATGGAAGATTACACTGTAATGTTTGTATATACCTTAAATTCCTATATGCGATGGTTTACCAATCTTCCAGATCTCCTTTGTTTGTCTTTTTTTTTTGTTTTGTTTTGTTTTGTTTTGTTTTGTTTATTTGTTTGTTTGAATCTAGCTAGGGGATAACTAGATAGACGTTTCTATTTACATCTGTGTCCTAGGTGGCCTAGTTGACCCAAAAATATGTATTTCATATTTTTTCTACATCATCCAGCCTGTTTTACTGTCCCTTAAAGATTCAGGGCTGGAAGCAGAACTGGAGTGTTTTACCCCAGTTCACAGGAAGGAGAAGGTGTGGCGTCCCTTTAAAAATAGGGAACACACATGCAGCAAGCTCTTGTGTTCTCTCTGGGGTCCGGAGGGGGTTGCTTTGTGCAGGTCTTCAAGTCACAGTCTGAGAAGCTGAGGTGGCACAAGGCAGAAGCTCTTCTGTTCTCCCCAGGCTTTGAAGAATTTTGCAATCCTTCACTGCTGCTGTCACCTGCCATTTGTTGGGGGGGGTGAGGAAAAACCCACTTCACCAGTTCCAGCATCTGCCCACAGCCTCTGCACCATGCTGTGAACTTGGACCCTCTCTCTGTAAGTTCCAGCTGCTGACGGGGATCGGTGCTACAACATCTTGGAAGTTTCTTTCAGTGTCCTGGCAGCATTGACTCATTTTGGACAAAAAGTAATACTTCCATGTTTTTGTTTCGTCCCTGTTCCACATTGGTTGTTGTTTGGGGGAGGAGGGAGTTCTGGAACCTCAGAGGCTCAGTTGCTGTGCTGTTTTCCCTTGTTCTCTCTCTCAGCCACATGGTCCAGAGTATGGGGATTCTCTGCCATCTTGTCTTTGTCCTCTGGGCCACATAGGCTGCTATGCTGGCCACCGTCTAGGGAGTAGGGCAGGGGCTGCCCTGATATCTTGTTTTCATTGTTCCTGGGGGACCATGCACCTCAGCACCTTTGTATCTAGTAGTTTTTGCTGTTATCTTGGTTGTTGCTATTTTCTTTTTAGTATACTGTTATTTTTTTCACTTATATATTTTTGCATCTGTCTCTCCTTATTGGTGAAAGCAGAGTGGTTAAGGCTAAAAAGGTGGTAACTCATTTTGGAGTCTCCACCCTGTATAATTGTTTTAAACTAAGACAGTCTGCTATTCACCTGATGCTCTTCTACCACTCCCCACTTCACTGAGACTCTTGTGTATAAGCCAGTTTCTGCCATATGAGAACAAAATGCACATGTTGCAAGAACGGGCATAAAGACACAATGATGACTAGGAATTCTTTATCTCAGCCTTTTCCTGGGTTGCTGATCATCTTTCTCTAAGTTTAACATGATATTTTATCAAATCTCCCTGCTTAACTGAAGCTACGTGCTTGACCAATGATATGGGACCTATTGTAACACCTAAAATTTCAGACAAATCTTTGATTAGTGGAGCTGTAAATAGCAGTTTGATCTAAACCAATGTCTTGCACTGCCATATCCTTCACTTGTTCCACTGGTTATACCCAGCTTGCCTGATAATCCATTTCTGTTGGTTACCTTAAACTTTGTAGTGAACATATCTGAAATATCTTGCTTACTATAAAAGACTCTCCTGTGTGAACAGTTTGTGCATTAAAACCTATACTTTTTCAAATGTCATTCTCTGATTCAAGTTCAAGGACCAGTGACCTTGCAGGCTTGGTATTTGTCTGTTCTGACTTTTTTCATTTGCATTGCTGAAGAATATGGGGCTTCACAGTTCTGTTTTTTCTAGTCACACACTCCCAATGTCCCCTGGCTAAAACCAGGGCTGAGCATCTGCTTCAAATGGTGTGAAAGTTTGCTCCAGGCAAGTAAGCTTTTGATCCACAGGATATGACCTGTAGTGTTTCCTTTTCCATTTACATCAGATCATTTACAAATCCTTCTGATCAATCACAGAGCTTTCAGTGAATCCATGAGAAGAGTGAAATTGGGTTACCTGGGTTTTACCTTTTTTTGGTAACACTATTAATAGACTACAGAACAGCCTTATCTCATGGGGCTGCAATTCTACAGGGTCCTTCCTCTCACTCTCTTTGTAATGCAGTAACTTTGCATGCTTGTCAAATTTTGTGAAAATCAAATTCAAGAGCAGAGGAATTTGGGAGTAAAGCACCGACAGGAACCATAGTAAGGGTCTCTTATACCTATAAGAATGTAATTTTAAGACAGATGGAGAGACTTGGAAAGTCATGTTGTGCTACATATTTCTCTATTGAGTTTTTTTCCCAGTTACATGACTATCACAGCTAATTCTGTTTAAAATTCTATATTTACAACCTGGATTTTTTGTTTGTTTGTTTGTTTCGTTTTTTGGGTTTTTCGCTGTTTTATTGTAAAATCCACTGTAAACCTCATTATTATAACTGTTAAAAAATGGCTTTTAAAATTTTTGTACAAGTATCTCTCTACCAGTATGCTGATTTATATGTTAACACTACATTCTTCAAACAATTATGCTCATTTGCTTTAAATGCAGTAGTTCTCTGACAGAGAATATATAAAATAATATAAGAAAGTGTGCCACTTAATCAGCAATGATAAAGCCTGCATAAAGTAATGACATTAAATCCAAAACACTCTCTTTTGGTGAAGCTTAGATGCATATCTGTGATCTCACCAAAGTTGTCTCTTTTCTAGACTGGGGAATTGAGCTACTAAGGAAAATATCCTTTGCTTCAGCAGAGTTTCATGCTGTGACGGATGAGCTTTGGCTACTAGACAAACTTCTACCCAGAAATTCACTCACTTCCCTTCCTTCATAGGAAGGAAGGACAAAATAGGAAAAAAAAAAGGAATGAGAAGGTTTGTGGGTCAAGATAAATACAAGAAATTGCTTGTCGCATCTGTTGTGAGCAAAACAGATATGAACTTGGGAAAATTAACTTTTGCTTTGCATATAACCACTTAAGTGAGTACGAAGTTGGTAAAAACCATAAAAAGCTGTGTATGTGCAGTGAGCCAACAAGGTTTAAATTAGGAGTTCTCATCCAAATGTTAGCTGTAGAAGAAACTTACGCACCTCAAGAAGGTAACACAATGCACTAGACTAGATGTAGTCTGTCTATTCCCTTAAAGCACAGAGAATATATAAAAAATGCAAATGTTCTACACTGACTTTAGATAAATGTTTATTGAAATATCTGGCAGCTAAATTTTTCTTAATAATGCAGTGGCCAGAACAGAAAGAAAATGAAATATATCAAAGATTTTTCATGTTTCCATCACTCCCTGCCTTGCACCCTTGTTTTTCATAACCTTCTTGTGCACATTAGTCATAAATCCTGTCCTTATGAAAGTGAAGCTCTTGATTAAGCAGAAAAATGAGACAGCTAAGGAGATGATACAAGTTTGGCAATTTGGGTGCTTCCTTGGGAGAAAAAAAAAATATTTTAATACATTTACATTACTGTATTAAATATTTCTACAAGGATGAAGGCTGGATTCCATTAAGAAGAATATCTTTCATAAAATGAGAGGCTGAGCAAGCTGGGAGTGTTCAGCTTAGAGAGAGAGAGTAGTAAAGGGAAATCCCATCCATGCATATAAATATGTAATGGAGTGTAGAAAAGAAATGGCACTGAGGGTCTTTTCGGTGATGCCCAATGACAGAACAAGAGGCAATAGCCAAAAACTGAAATACAGTAGACCCCCTCTGAACACAGGAAAAACAAATTTTTACTTACCTCTTGCTATTAACATACTTTAAGAAGTTCTTATTGTCTGGCACAACACTGACCAGTTTCTACTCTAGCTGATCTTTGGCCTTTCATGTCTTCTCCCTGTATTATCTTCCACAATTGTATTATCTTCCTGTGAAGTTCAAATTCATTTCCAGAGATCATGCCACTTCATTTTCCTCTTGAGCTCCATGGGGAGTTCCCTGTTGAGCCAAGCAGGTCTTCTGCTCCAATTTCTTGACTTAAAATGCAGTGGAATTGCCTGCTCCCGTGGTTCTAAGAGGTATTTCCTAAAGGCTGACCAGGACTCATGGACTTCTAAGCCCTCAAAACCAAACTCACAGGGTACTCTAATGAATAGTTCCCTGAATAAAGTTTGCTCTCCTGAATTCCAGTGCAGAAACCCTGTTGTCCTTTTTCTCTTTACTGCAAACATTTTAAACTTGATCATTTGATCATTTCGTGATCACCATGGCCAAGACAGCCACCTACCATCACATTCCCCTTGAGTCCTTCTCTATTTACAAATAATATGTTCTAACAAGCTAATTTCCTGGTGGGCTCACTGGGTACTTTTGACAAGATGTTTTCTACAAACTTAAAGAATTTCGATGACTGGCTTTTCAAGGAAGCACTATATTCCTGGTAATGTCTGGAAAGTTGAAATCTTCCTGAAGAACAAGAGCCACTGATCCAGAGATTTCTTCAAATTGCCTGTAGAAAAATCCATCAGGGCTTACATTTTGGCTGGGCAGTCTGTGGTAGACACCCTCTAAAATTCTCCTTGGCTTCCCATTTCCCTAATGTACACCCAGAGGCTCTCAAACACGTCATCACTATGTCGATACAATCAAACCTCTCCAGTAAGTGCAGTGCGAGACCTCCACCTCACCGGTCCTGTCTATCCTTCCTGAGCAGACAATAGACCCCCCATTCCAGCACTCTGGTCATGGCACTCATTCCACCAAGTCTCCCTAGCACCAATGATATCAGCTCTGGAAGCTGGCCAATGCTTCCAGTTCATTCTGTCCATAGATTTTTCTATAAAGCCCAGATTCTAGTTTAGGTGAGAATGGACACCTTGAGATCATCTAGTTCAACTTCACTAATTAAATAGAGTCATCTAGAGCAGCTTGTACTGGACTGTGTCCGATTGGGTTTTAAACACCTCCAAAGATGGAAATTGCTCAACCTCTCTGGGCAACCAGTGGTCTGATCACCCTTAAAGATAGATTGAACTATTGAACAATGATTAATGGGTTGAAATTTTAAAAGTTCAAGTGCTGGATTCTGCATCTAGAATGGAGTAACATCAGGCACAAGTACAAATGAAGAGAGGAATGGCTGGACCATTAAAGAAGGCTGACCATCTGAAAGACATGCGTACATTTTGAAATATTCATACATGAAGTTGTAGGAAACACCCAGTGAGACATGAACTGTTGTTCTGGTTTTGTCCAGGACAGGGTTAACTTTTGCAGCAGCCACAACGGCCACAATGGTGGGCTGGAGTCTACTCTCTGATGCTGAATGTGGTGCCTAAACAAACTGTTTTCAGCATAGGCTTGTTTAGAGGGAAAATCTTCCTTTGCTTCCAGTTCAAATAAGTTGCAGACAAATTTAGAACAAACAGCAAGGTATATGCAATTATATTATTTATTGGCAAAACTTGATTTCTTTGGGAGCCTCAAATGTGCAAGTTTTGTAACCTACTCACACAGCATATAATTTTTTTCCCTCACTAATATACAAATGTATAACAAAAACCCAAGAGATTAATTCTGTGTGTAGGTCTTTGTGAATAGAAATTGTGGGACACCAAGTCAATTTTTCGGTATTGAAGTTAATATACAGATCAGCATACTTAGCTGATGCAAGGTCAAGGTAGAGTGAAGATGAGATTGTGAAAGCCTGGGCTTGAATTCGTTTGTACCATTACTAACTGTTGCTTAAAACCTGTGGAAGGTCTTACCAAAACATCCTCATGGTCCTAAATGCAATAGAAAAGGAGCAAAGGTTTGAATGCTTTGAATTTTGGCAAAAACCAGGATTATGTAAGAAGACATGCAGTGTTTATAAGTCTCATCAGAAAAAAAATAATTCCCAAACTGAACCCAAATCCCTGTATAGTCCATTCATCCCTTTTGGACAAGGAATTTCTGTCTATCTAACATCTGTCTGTAAGATGTCTTATTCTGTTGGGTAAAATTTCACTTGAAATGTCTATAGAAATGATAAAAAGTAAACCAGTGAAACAAAACTCAATGCATATTTGCATTTCTTATTTATTTTCATCTTACCCAGAGGGCAGATTTAATGTAAGCAGACAATGCAAACGGAGGTATTAAAATGAGTCTGTATCATAAAGATGTATGGGGTTTCTCAGATATCTCCCCTGGTAAATTGTCCTTCTTGGATCTAATTGGAATTCAACAAACATAAGTTATTATTTTATTTTGAAGAAACTAACTGCTGAAGGGGAAAAAAAATCAATAGAGATTTCTGGGCAACAAAAAAATGTGCAGTTGTCATACCATTTGATTTTAAATTAAAGCTTTCATCTTTAAAGGATTTGTTGAACTGTAGAAAACATATATGGATTACAGGGAATTAATTTATGCAAAATGCAATGTCTGAAGCCTCTTCACTATTTTGACACACTTGCCAGCGGTTTCTATCAGCTGTGCTCCTTCTATGTTAGGGTAGACAGCAATGCCCAGAAGGCTCTGCGGAACACTGTCATAAATGAAAGTATTATGTCTCAGAACTATTAGAAAATCCAGACTTGGTTTGGGAAATCTGTATTTAGTCATTTGAAATTGTCTCTATGTCACTATTGCAACTTTTGTACTGACATCTTTCAATTTTATGGTATTAAAACTTTGATTTCATGATCTATATATTCTCTTACAACACAGTAAAATATTATAAGGAAGGCTACAGACTGAAGTATTGGATCCTTCATTGGCTTATTACTTTTTGTGAAAGGATGTCAAATAAGGGCTTTTAACAATAGAAGTTAGTACTTCTTGTTATTGGTAAATGCAATGGGAAAATCACCTCTGATCAGCAAAGTAGGAAATTAGGTTAGAGGTAGAATACTCACTCAGACAAACAGTGATTTTTAATGCAGAACAAAGTATATTTTCTTAAGTGTAGAAGAAAGATACTGTAGGCACTCTCTGAAACTCCACTGCTGGTGTGCAACAAAGTAGTGTCTGGGTTTTTTTAATGAGCCTTAGCCTATATAAAGAAAGCTAAAAGCAGTATGATATGGCTTAGTTCTAATCTAATAGTTACTTCAGCCTGATTGAAAAAAAAATAGGTCTAGCTGACAAAAATTAAAAATTAATTTAAAAATATTGTATGAATACTTTTCCTACTCACACCAATATAAAATTATTGTTGATTTCAAGAGGACAAGCATTTTTGCCTTGTAATTTACATACCATATGGAAAAAGTATAGCTAGACAACACTGCTGGGTTTTTTCAAGTTCCTGAAAATCTGAAAACTACAGAAAATAATAGTTGTCTGAGCAATTGATACTGAAATATCATGTTAAGATGAGAATATGAAATATATATTTTTTAAAGTGTATGTACATATCTGTGTTAAGAGAGTCTATAAGGGCAAATTTTAGGCTCATATCTCAAAGTTTCATAGAAAGATAGAACAGAAGTTCTAAAGGTTAGGTGCAAATGGCGGTTTTATTAAAAGGTCAGTAACTTTATATCTTGTTTGTCAAATTGACTATTGCTTTTAAAATACTCACTGAAAATATAATGGACATAACGTTTCTTGGACATTACATTACAAGAGTAGTTTTAAAATAAGGAAAATCCTTCTGCTGCAAACTGACTGATTTAATGAAGTGGACTTCCGTATCAACATTCCTTTTCTACCACAAAAGGAAAGGGCTTTTGTTTGTGTAAGTGATGTCAGAAGATTACACTCAGGCCTACAGGTGTTATTGATTTAATCACGCTATTACTTTTTTCAGATGCTTAAGTGAAATTCTCCCACAGAAGGTGAGGTCATCCAAGCAATAATCGCAAAGCCTGTGATCCACATGGCCAATTACAGGCTCAAATGTTAAATCATGAATCTCATGGCAAAAGTATTACCACAGTGAGCAGTTTGTGATCAAGCCATGTACTGGTATAAATTAGACTCAATAACTCTGCACAGCAACTAGATCTCAAAAAAATCAGTTCTGTTTTTCCATGAAAATAAGTAGGTAGATGAAGAACTGGAATTCTGGGGTAATAATTGGTATTGGGATTTGAAAATAAGGATTATAATGAAAGTGTAATAAAATCTTATCTATAAATACATAAACAGAATTTATTTAATACATTGATACTGCTAAGATTAAAATATTGTTTTGTACAATACTTGATTTTTCATTTTACAAAAAGAGACTTTCTTAAAAAATATATTGTGAGAAAAATAATCCTTATTGTTTGGGGTTTTTTTCTGTTTTCTTCTTAATTTTTCATATACAAACTCTCTTTTAAAGTTGCATAAAACCAGAGGCTTATATTGGCAGAAGTTTACATTGGCCATGAGGCCGTATTTTGCACAAAAGAAAATCTGAATGAAAACTTCTGCTGTGAGAGATTTTGGAGAAAACTATAATCCTCTTCTTAGGCCTGAAGCCTTTTCTCTTTCACAGTTCTGACATGAAAATTCAACCTGCAGTCTCTAAATAATGAGAATTAGGAAAAAAGAAACAGAAAACTGGTAATATCTTTCTTAGTAGCAAGAGTGATACCAACAGCTGATAGATAAGAGTGTCTTGAGTACTTTGTGTATTTCTGCCTCCAGAAGAAAACCAAAATGTAACATAATTTTACTTATTAGGAAAAAATATAAAATTATGGAGGCTTATTGAGTATTCCACACAATGGTGCAAAAGCATCCCACCAGGCTAAACACTGTTTATTTTTTCACAGCAGATTTTGCATCTGCTCAGACATTTTTTAATAAAAGAAATAAGGAAAGTAAATATCTGTGCTATTAACAACTTTTTTACACTTTAGGCACAGCATGCACGGGTTTGCTTTACGCTAGGGCATTGTCGCAAGAAAGCCACTGTTATGTTGATTTCTTCCAACTATTTTTAACTGGTGGCTAATACCAGTTGGCTCTGGAGACAAGATGTAGTACTGCTGTTGTCATGAAAAATTCTGTGCACATATAGTTCTGTACATTGCAACAGGATTGCAATGTACAGTTACTCTTGAATCATTTTGTTCCAGTTGGACCTGGATCGGTTGAAGCTGCAGGGAGCCATTACAGTGACATAATGTTCTTCCTGCTAAATATTGTTGTTTGATAGAATCCCACACCAGTGGTTTATTCAGCCCTAGAAACTAGAGTTCTGTCGGGAGTAAATGAGGTTCTGTCTTTGCATATCTAGTAATAAATTATGGTACTTCTTACTGAAGATGTAATAAAAAAATAAGGGTAATAAAAAATAAGAAAGAGTAAAGCATATATCTCAGCAAAGCACAAAACCATATAAAAGAAGAAAACACGTATAAGCTGTTGTCAACACCAAGAGCACACCGTGAACGGCAAATTGTGCTATTTTTTTTAAAAAGTGGCATAGGACATGCATTTCTCTTTTGACGGTGATATTCAGTAATGGTCCCCTCCAGTCTGATAGGAAAAAAGTTGAATGGTAACGGGTCTCAGGATTGCAATATATGCATGTAAAGTATTTTTGCAATACCTACTCTATTTGGAAATTATGGAGATGTACTTCATAGTTTTCATCCTGTTTCTGACACTTGTTTCAGGTCTTGGTTTTAAGTTTCAGAGGTAGTGATGGATATAACTCTGTATGAAATACTAAACTTTAGAATAAGAACGGAAGCATGACAGTAGCCTTTCTTCAAGAGATTGCAGCCTCTTATCTTAGACACTCAGTGCAGGTATCTGAAAAAAGTGTGACAGCAGCAACCATACACTTTGTTTCCTCCATCTCCAAAACTTCAACCATTCACATTCCAGTAAGAGAAGCAGTTCCAAAACCCTGGACCAAACAGATAGTTGTGGAACCTTATTACCAAATGATTGACTTTAAGACTGAATTAAATTTAGATCATATATTCATCCTCTGACTCAAGTGTCCGCATATTTCTGTGTCCGAAATACCTTCAGTAAGGAGTCGGACAATATTATTCTGTGAAATATTCCTCCATGGAATCTAGATGGGCACTGGAGATATGGCTTCAAATCTTTTTATTAAGGACTTAGAACTGTTGCCCATATCCAAGCCAAATCCTATTGCTAAAAGTCTACGATGGCTACTCAGGCTACTTGACTACTGTTTGTAATACCACTTATAGGTTAGTATTAGGGTTTCTTGGGAAGAAGCTTCCCAGAAGCTGACTTCCTCCACATGGGAATATCTTTAAGGTGATTAATCATCTAGTAACAGGAATATCCACAAGAAATTTCTAAACGAAATATAAATTTTCATTCTTTGCTTTTAATGGGCACAACTTGTGAAGCATGAATTAGTCATCCTCACACAAATTAAAATATTGCAGTGGCCCAATGTGCAGTGACAGAATAAAAAGCTAAAATCCTAGAAACTGAAAATGACAACTCATTTTTATTCACAACACCATGTCGAAACATTCTTTGGTTTGATTGTATGGAAATTTAAGATCGATTATAAATATATGTTTACTTTCTCACTTCTTGTTAAGACTTCTAAATTACTCTAAACCTAAAAACCTGCACAGTATTTTTCATCTTTGTCTCAATTTTTTTAAAAAGTAAATAAACTATTTAAAATTACGTGAGATTCCTATTTCTTTCCAGACTAAAATCTGTTCTTTATAAGCACAAAACACTGTTTCATTTAAGAGTTTAATTTTTAAACAAAGATTACATGATAAATCCAAGAGTATTTCCAGGAGTGTTGCATAAGGTTTTTGTTCCAGATTGATCATTAAAGCCATATAACTTTTAAAAATTACTCTGAAATGAGATATAAATAATAAAATTAACTAAAATGTGACAAGGGAACTGCTCCTAAATTTACATTTTCAGTTACCTAGGGACCTTCAGATGGTATCTAGCCCATCTCTCTATCCAAAGAAAATATCCTGTCATTCTTGGCAGGTCTTTGCCTGATGTATTAGAAATATGTTTGGTGATGGAGCTTGCACAATAACCCAACCAGCTTTTTCAATGTTTATCTCTTCACATTGTCAGAACACACTAATATTTTAAAATGTTTCCTACTTTAACATTATCCTACCATCTTCGATAACTATTGCTTTAATTATTAAAACTGTTGGCATCACTGGGAACATTTTCTATATATTTAGAAAAATAGTCTGTTCAGGTGGTGAAATGTACTAATAAGAATTACTCTGGTTTTCCATTCAGGCAATTTATCATGCATGGAGCATATAATCTTATTTTCCAAAGTGAAGATGCATATTTTAAATAGCAATAAAACAAAATATTGTGAATAAGCAATTTGTGCATGAGTTTTCTTCATCTGTATGTGTTCAGTTTCAATGATATTAGTGGCAAGAACACATGCATGTTCATCAGAAGTAAGTGGGAATAGCCTCACTGCCTTCTCTGGAGCTGAACTTGCTCATCACAAATAGCAATTTGGCCTACTGCCTCCTAAATAAGAAAATGTGTCTTGTCCACCATTCTTAATCTTTTAAAAGTGTGCCTTCTTGTTGAAGATAGACAGAGTTCCTGTTTAGCAAACAAATATAATGGCAAAGCAAACGTTTTGTTTGGCATTTGTTAAAAAAATAAAATTAAAAAAAATTCTAGAGATTTTTTGAAAATAAATAAATACATAAGTAAATCTTTAAACCCTTGGACATTTCAAATGATAACTGAATATTCAGGTCTCACTGTGTAACTACATTCCATGGATAAACATAGCAGAGCCTGGGCATTTGATCTCACAGGATATTTGCTTTAGGGAATGCTGATTTATACACTTAGGTTTCTCCATTATTTGCTAATGTATATAAAAGGCAATGTCAGATGTAAACATCAGTACACTTATGAAATGTAGACATATGACAGTACTTCAGCATCTAGAAAACTGCCAGTCACTGAAAGATATACAAAATATTTCATGTGTCTACTCTGGGACATGACATTTGCACAAAAAAAAGCAGTGTACCTTGGCATTAGAGTGCATGCAGAAATTAAACCATTCTAGTATAAGATCTATGGGAAAAAATTATCTCAGAAATGTTCTTTACAGGACCATCTGAACCTGCACAGTGGGGAGAAGGCCCATAAATTTAACTCCTCTGACACGCAGTTTGTGCATAAACTTACTTTTGAGGAAACATGTTACACAGCTATTTGGTAAAAATAATTTCAGCAATGTTAGGTCTATGTGTCATCTATGTCAAGGTTCCTCTCGTACCCTTGAGACAATGATGAAAAATGGAAGGAAAACAGTAGAAACTGAAATAACTGGAGAAATACAATACATGAGGAATTTCTCATTAGCCTTTATTGAAAAGTGAAATAGTGATGGCAACTGGTTTGATAACTTTGAATAAAAGTGACCTGATTTTACACTAAATTCTGTCTTAAATTTGTGCTTGTGTGCCACAGCATGAGTCTCAAGCCAAGCAGTGACAGGAATTTCTCCTTGTATATTAGTCCTGCAACCTTGAACTTTGAAGCAGACTGCAAAAAGCAATTTGGAATACTGTATAAATGACACAATTTTACTAGAAACCACATACTGTGAAACAGATGCTTGTTCAAAAGTTACCTGATTGTTCTCTTCAGAGAATAATTTCAAGATTAATTCTATTCATTTGGTTCAGCAATTCAGCATTGTCTGGTCTCTATTACTTATGATTCCTCTCTATAATAAAAAGGAACAATTTGTTGCTAGAAGCTTTAGAAGAGAAGGATATCTGCATCTCTTATTCAGCAAATAAAAAATGTTGAGAAAAATAATTGCAGCATCCTGGGAGGTAGTAGCTCTTTAATAGCAGTATTTTAACTTCACTGGAGACCAAGTGAATGTCAAAAATTTCACTTTACTGTCAAATTCAGTTTCCTCATCACTTCTTGAGATCCTAGGAAAATGTCAAGTAAATCCAACACAATTAGAGGTATCCTTGATGGAAAGACTATTTTCCCTGAAGAAGTTATTAAAAGAACATTTTAGAGGCAGTTTGCTCAGTACATGTGAAGAATTGATAGCTTGTACTTCTCATGTTCTTAAACCAAAAGGAACAAAAAAGGAAAGAAAAAAGAAAAAGAAAGAATTGCTCTTGGCAATGAGAACCTAGAGGCTGACACCAGCAGAATACAATATGATGTAGATCCAAGACTGCAAGCATGCTGCTTTCATCTCTAACCATATTTAGGTAAATTATTTGCAGCTAGAACATTAAACCATTGATGGCATAGATATCTACAATTCTACTGCTTAGATATGCTTTCAAAATGGGGAAAAAAGAGAGAAAGTATTTTTTATTTCAATCCGCCTTATAAAAAAGATACTAATACAAAATTTGTGTTTATCTTTTATAATTATTGTGACGGCATGGTATATGTTAGATATATTCCTACACGGTTTCCCTGAAGAATGATGTGATTTAGGTTGAGATGTAGGATGTGATTGTGTCTTTGTCCATGGCAGGGGGAGGTTAGTACTAGATGATCTCTAGGGTCCCCTCCAACCCACACCATTCTATGATTCTGTGATTCTATGTTATGACTTGACATAGCAGGACAAAACTGTTTTAGCCTGAGATTTAGGTATCCCAGTCTTTCTAATTAATGGAATTCCTCTAAAGGGCATTGGGCAGGCTATTTGATGTGCAAAGTAATATCAAATTATGGGTCATCATAATATTGTCAAGAAAAAAGTTATAATTTAAGATCTGCTATTTCCAGGGAAAATAGAGAAAACTCAAATCAAAAGAAACTGAACCAAACACAAAACCTCAGCTACAACAACTGTGCCCCTTCTCCCACACTGCAACCCCTGTCTAAAGCACTACAAAGGTATTTTTTAGGCCAAAAGTAGTTTCATAACATATCAAATAGGTTTCATTAACTTCTTGGACAAAGAACTAATAAGTAAGTTATTTTAACTAGCAACAATTTTTTTTTAAATCTGTAATTGAACATTGCTTCAATTCTATGTAAGCATAATTATGTACAACCTTATTTTTTGAATATTCCTGTTTAACTCAGGTAGACTATACACAAATTAAGTAAAAGGAGCAAGAGCTTCTTTGATCTATATTTGGTGAATAACTAGAAGTAAATTCTAACAATCTTATATTAGTAACATAAGTCATATGTTAATACAAGAGAAGCCTTCTATGACTATTCCTACATAAACTACATTATCCACAGGTAACAAATAATGCCTTATTAGCTTCAATAAGGACCATAAGTTGAATTATTAACTTATAATATATAAATGCACTACATAGCTTTTTAAGTGTGCTATAAAATACATTATATCTTTGGTACATTTTCTCCATCTAGTCTGTTTTCATTTCAAACCCAAATTTATTTGGTAAAACAAATAAACAAACAAGCAGATAAAAACATTCTGGTGATTTTTTTCAGATAAACTGGTACGTCTTAACACGCACAACTGCGGAATAAATTAACTGCTAGCACTGTGCTGGTGCTGCGGATTTCTATTATATATGCCATATAAAAAGATCTTTCTTTTTCTCTTAAACTATGTCTCAATTTTTTTCACAATAATCTCTCTCTAAACTGTGTCTCCGAAGAAAAAGAAATCAGCTTTATTTTAGCATTTAATCATCTTTGAGAACGATTGAGAACAATTCTGCAATCAAGTTATTTGACAGAAGTCAAGTAGCACTGTCGGTTCCTCGACAGAGAAAAATGATGGTCAGCCTCACAGGAGCCATTAAAGCTTTTCACTGGAGTTTACGCTTACAGGTTCAAGCTCCTTAAATCAAATGAAGGTGTGTGTATGTAAGCAGATGTGCACTCACGTATTTTGTTTCCCTTGTGGCTCAGACTGTTAGATAATCTTTAGCAGCAATGAAAACCTTCAAAGGAGTCCACAGTCTCATAAGATCGAGACCATCCCTACATGTATGATGATCATTCCTTCAGGAAGGATCAAAGAAATGGTATTCTAAGCTCACATATTTTAAGCCCCACAGAATATATTTTCGTGAATGGATTTCACTTAGTGGGGAACATCTGAAATACATCTCCTTTCTTCAAAATGTCCAGACTTCTAATTAGTCCCTCTCTTCGCTTCTCTCTCTGCTCTTGCTATTATGGTATTTTACATTTAAGAACTCCCTTTCTAACAGACTGAATCACAGTAACGAACATGCCAGGTCAGTAACAATTTCCCTGTAGTTTAATTGTGCTTATTTCCTACAGTAGTGGACAAGATAGCCCTATCTTTCTTTCTTTCTTTCTTTCTTTCTTTCTTTCTTTCTTTCTTTCTTTCTTTCTTTCTTTCTTTCTTTCTTTCTTTCTTTCTTTCTTTCTTTCTTTCTTTCTTTCTTTCTTTCTTTCTTTTCTTTCCTTTCTTTCCTTTCTTTCTTTTGTTTGTTGGTTGGTTGGTTGGTTGGTCGGTTTCTTTTTATGAAAAAGTGCAGGGGTTTTTTTTTTTTGCTTGCAACTGATATTCTTTTAAAACCTTTTCCTTTCCAAAAAAGAAAACCCTCTGAAGAAAGAAAATGGAACGTTTTTTTTAAGTAACAGGAACAATTCTTCTGCTTGAAATTGTTTATCAGTGATGTGCTTATTTCCAAATTGTATAAAAAGTCTCCACATAACAGAAGCCTTCATACTGTAGTGATTGCAGAGGAATCTCAATGACTTCACAGTAGGAATTTGGAGCTTCCAGGTGAGAAGTTGCACAGCATTAGTTCCAGCATCACATGTTTTTACCTCTAAGTTTAGTGTTTTATTTGTGAGTTTTATTTTACAGCATATGCACATAATTGAATTGGACAATACAGTGTAATGATAA
The DNA here is from genome assembly GCA_013397755.1 of Cnemophilus loriae. Taxonomy (NCBI): domain Eukaryota; kingdom Metazoa; phylum Chordata; class Aves; order Passeriformes; family Corvidae; genus Cnemophilus; species Cnemophilus loriae. The sequence continues at coordinate 1,030,065 of VZTF01005243.1, forward strand.
ATTCACAGTGTATGTGTTAATGTAGAACTCTGTATTCTTATGCATGTGCAGAATTCTGCAGTATGGATCAACTACTCTCTTTCACTCTTTGTAGAAAGTATCTGAAAAAATAGACAAACATGCAAACAAACAAAATCCCCTAAGATTTTTTCACTGTAAAAAAGTATATAGACAATATAATATACAGAGCAATTGGAATTTCATTAGGTAGAATTAGTATTTAATGTCTATTATGTGGGTTTCAAAGGCACCCATATAATTATGAGTTAAATGGGACATTAAGCTAGTAGAAATCAGATCAATTTTATAATTGAATAATTATTTGAAAAGTCTAAGAAAATATTCTTGCCACCTGCCATATCTGAAACTGGTACCATGAATCGACAGTATTCGGAAAATTTCCAAAATTCTTATATATGTTACAATATCTTTTTTCAAATTTTGTTCATGTGGAGAATTTTTCAAAGGAGTGACATTAGTTTTGATTAACAGATTGTGTGTTTATTCCCTTAATTTGCCTAAATTAAAATATTGTGATTGTAATTTAATTTTAATGAATTATTGACATTCTGGTAAAGTTGGGAGCTGGAAATGCTATCTGATTTTAAATGAAGCTGAACAAGGACATTAGTTTATATTCAAATTAAATTCAAGCCTTCCCTTCCCCTCCCTGCCCCCGCCTCCACTCCTTGGCATGGATTTGTACTCAACAGAAGTAAGACAATCTCTTTACTTCTTTTGTTCATCTGAAACTCTTAAGTATATCTATTTAACATAAATCTGTTACAGATTCTATGTTTAATGCTATATGTTAAAATCTATTTCTCGATATATTTCCTGGTTTCCCATTTGATACTGAAAAAGCTTGAATCTGAAACTAATCTTGAAAATCTGATTCCTATCCTTACAGAAAACCAGAAAAATAAACACAGTATATTTTCACAGAGACCAATTCCACATTTTGAATCAAGGTTTTGATCCAGAGCCCTTTAAAACACTGATGCCAAACATTCCATTGGAAAATAATTAATTTCAAGCCCAGGCAATAATATCAAGGAAATTATAAAGAAGAATAAAAATAAATCCCAAAGTAAGGAAAGGGTGTTCCTAAACATCCATGGAAAATAAAGAATACTGAAAATTTTGCCAGTCTTGTTGGTTTTAGCTGATCTTGGAGTGGAGACCATTCTGCAGTAGCAATGATTTGCCTTCCTACCTGGTGCAACAGAGTATGTCGTGCCATCAAAAGGCCATTCACTCTTATGTCTAAGATTTCAGGTTATTTTCTGAGGATTTGATAGAAGCCAGCAAGTTGGCTAGTTTGTCTGACTGCAAATAAATTGGATCAAATGCTGTGAGGATACCATAATGGAGATTACTGAGCTATCCTTTAAATAGTAGCTCCGTTAGGGTAACACTGTACAGCATCACCTATAGATATTAATCTAGGTCCCTAGGAACCCACAGAGGCTCATAAAATTTCCCTCCAAATGTCTACAAAGTATCTGTCTATTTCAATTGATTAAATATCTAATTTTATGTGTTTATTTTTGTACTTAACGGCACTTAGGTATTCTGTGCAGCACCTCATATTTGGGCTCAAACCTGGTAGTGGATAATCTAAATCCATTAGTGGTAATAGCGATCGGACAATAATTTAAAAGTTATAATGAAATTGGTACCAAATTATTACTGCAATAGTTCCTTTACTTTTTATGCAGGTACTGAAGGTTCACAACTAAAACTGTATGCATATTCCTTTAATGATCACAGGGTAGGAAAAGTAATCCTTCATTCATAAAATATGCATTGGGCCTTGACCATTTCTCTAATGGTAGCTCGTTATCTATTTGAGGATATTATGAGCTTAAAATTTAAATTATAAAAATTAAAATAAAAAAGACAAGACTATTAGAGAAACTGTGACCTAATTTAAGTGAAATTGAACCCTGGATTATTTGTGGAAGGGACTAAAAGTAGTGGAATAGACACTAGAAACCTTGCTATCTCTTTAGGTCAGTTTAAGAAGAAACCTCTGACATTCAATGCTCTGAAGGGAATGACTACAGCTAGAAAAGAAATCCCTTCCTTTCAGGGTTGGGGGTGGGGGAGAGGGCAGTGGCAGGATGTTGTTTGCTTGTTTTAAAATCCAATTATTTCACTAAATATCCATAAAATGTGTAGGTCACAGTCTAAGACCTTTTCACTGATTCCTGGTCAGATAACAAAAAGCTGACAAAATCATCCTGATCTGTTTAAAGGAACTGTGTTAACCTTGCTCAATCAGTGCTAATTTTCTGTGTCCCTAGCTATAATTTTACAGCTATTTCATCTACAGTTTTAATATAGATATAAAAAATAACATATTCTTTTTGGGACTGGGGCATCCCTACTTACTCAGTTATTAAGGAACTGGACTTCAGTTTATTTTTTGAAATAAACAACTGCAAACTTGTTTGGCTTTTCTTCTGTGTTCTGCTCAACATAGGGGAAAAAATGGAGATTTTGATACGGAAACATATCATTAGGTGTAATTTCATGTTTGTGAAAGATCATATGTCTACATTAAAAAGAGACAACAAATTTTCCCATAATATCCAATGTGAAAAAAACGCTTGTGACTAATTACATTCCAACCTGTACATAAATTTAACAAGATGCATATTGCTGACTATCCTGAAATAAACAAAAACAACTAAAAATCTACTATGTGTACAGTTAAAACACCTCAAGTCGTGATAAAACCCCCATAGTTTCCATCTCATTTGGTAGCCATGGAAATTATACATATTTTGCTAGATGGATCACACTGTGTTCTGGTGCTGTGTTTTCTTTTTGGGAAGTGATGTTTCTTTTCTTTTTATAGTTTATTAGTTGATTTTTTTTGTTATAGCTGTTGTATATTAAGCCTTATAATGACAGTTAGGGCATCTCTAAAAAGTGCTTTTTTACTCATTAAGTGATTCTTTTCTTTTTACTCATGAAGAGTGCTGTTAACAAGGTCAGAATTAGCAATCTAACAGGGACATTAGATATTTTTAATATATATTTCAGAAGAAATAAATGCTAAAAGAAATATGTTTTATCAGGGCAATGAAATGGGTTCACAAGGACTGCTTCAGAGTATGACTGCCACCTTGAGCTTTTCATTAAAAGAATAACAATATTTAGACAAAGCAAAGCTGCTCCCTCAAATAAGAATCAAAGATGTTTGCAATACCTGTTTACCAGTTCTTTGTCTCGTGAGGTTCTTGACACAGTGCAGTAATCATCAAACCAGCACACCAGTGCTGTAACAAGTGGGCTATAAAACAAAAGGATAAAAGAAAGGACCATCACTTCAAATTCCTGCTAAGGACAGAACTGACGTAGACATCTACATATTGGCAAACAAATACCAACACTAAGACAACAATAACACAGGATAACATTTGACTGGATTTCACAGGTCTTCTAAAAGTTGACAGTTTCCTTTCGTGACAGCATAAGTCTTTGTAGGTGTCAGCTACCTTACACTGCTCCTAAATTTGTCGAATGTGTTTGCTGCTTCAAAACCGATGTTATAGACTTCTGGAAAGTCTCCCCACCTGACAGAACTAAAAAATTAAAATTAATAACAAAAAACCCAAAAACCTACAACCAATATATCATTGACTATATTGTATACAAAAAATACACTATTTGCTCACCATGATGTGAAGTGCTCTTTATTTCAATCATCTTTATCTCTCTTCTCAACATAAAAAGGTGCAGTGATGATGGTGGCAGTGAGTAATGACGTACAGTGTATCTGTTGTAATTACTGGGACACTGTTTGGGTTTCTTTTTGTAGTGTAGGTGTTGGCATCTGCTTGTTGAAGAGATTATGTGTTTATCAGATCATTGTAGTATAGACTTAACTTCAGAGAAGACACCTCATTTCCTGTTGACTGTATTCAGTGAGGCTATTTTCTTTTGTCAGGGTGAAAATCAATCTGCTCATTCAATACTAAAAATCAATTTCTTCCATTTAGATTACTCTGCTTTTATGTGCTTCATCGTGTGTAAACAGGCTTCTCACTCCTAAGTTTATCTTATAATTTACATAAAATTGAGACGACAAATACCCAAGTTTTGGGAGTTTTCTCTCTTTTTTTCTTTTAATCTTCTGCATTTTTTTTTAAAAAAGTTAAAACTGCTGGAAACACGTAATGCTTCCCTCTGAGGATCACCATTTTAAAATACTCCTTGGGTTCAATTCAAGAGTACAGGTTTATAATTTACAGAGGAAAAAAGGGTTAGTGTCCAACAAAATGCTTCATAATTGCCTACTTTACCTTTACACTATATTTGTTTAAATTGTATTGGAACAAACTATTTTGAAATGTTGTCTCAGTAAATGTTGATGTAATGACTACATTCTCATAAAACATTTTTTAAAATGTGGGATTAGTATATTGCTATAGAAGATGTGAAAATATTTCATTTGACTTAACCTACCAGTTAAGAAAAAATTACTAAATATATGTGGAAAAAATTGTGAAATATATGTATAAGAATACCGCTAAGAATATTTATTAGATATAAAATCTATGAGATTGCCAGAGCTAAGACACATGTTTATTAATTGTGTGCAAGAATCACTATTATGCTATAAGGTTATGACATTCTGTTTCATTTTCCCCTCATTCATTGTACAACCAAAAGGAATAATAATAGAAATAATGATGAAGCAATGATAATGCAAGCAATATAAAGCTAGTTACAGTATTCATAGTGTTACAAGAATAATTTTAATTTCTTTTCAAAAGAGTAAAATTATTTTATATTGGCTGTATATCTCCTGATTTATTTCAGAACTTGTACAGATCAGGGACAAAACCATATATCCTAAAAGCACGTGTAAATTATAATGGCCTGAAACAGTGATTTCTACAAACGTAGAGGACTATATTTTGAAGATAGGAACTGGCGTTAAATACAGAATGAACTGGATCAAATGGATTTTAATATATGGGGATGTGTTGTTCCAGGAAAGCCTGAACCTAAATTCAATACAGTGCAGTCATTCAAAGTGAGGCATTTTACATCCTTCCTTACATATGCAAACAGAGGTAGAAGAACGTATCTTGGATTCAGTAATAAAGTAAAAAAATAGTCTCTTTCACGGACTGTAGCAAAGATTTGAGATTTACAAGTCTGACTTGGAGAGTCCTTTGATTTAAGATATAAAAAGGTGATAAAAACAGAACAAATAGAGGCAGCTAATAGACATACCACTATGTGGGCAGGAAAAAGAGCTGGACGTGCTGCTGAAAGCAGTGCAGGACTGACCAGTAACAGGGCTGATGTGTCATTGGGCACAGCCCCCACTGACTGCAGCAAATACACCAGGCAAGGCATAGTTGTGTTGGAGAGAGAACAGAGCCACCCAGAACTGGGGCTGCAGGGCCTCCTGCTGCATCTCACAGAGCTGGGGCTGGCAGAGGTGCTGTCCCTGACTGTGGGAACTGGGTCTGTCAACAGGGCAAGCAGCTGTGAAAAAGGCAGATGGCACAGCATCGAGGGATATGTAAACAAAATTTACAGGATCTTCTGTGAGCCCATGCAAACAAGAGAGCTCAAACCTCCAGGAGGGAAAGGAAAAGACTGTGCTCCTTGGGTTGCAAATGAACACCTCTGTGGTGGCAGAGGCAGGGAGAGGATGTTAGGAGGAAACAGCAGTGTGGCAGGGGGTGACTCCCTGCTGTGGGAAGGCCTCCATCTACTGACCTGACCTACTGTTAGGTAGGCTTGCTGCTTGCAGGGGATTCAGATCTTGCATGCTGCTTTTCTGGACATCAGAGGTGGCTACTTTGCCTCATGGACACTGTGATGGGTTAACCTTGACTGGCTGCCAGATGCCCACCAAGCTGTTCTCTTGGTTCTTCTCACTAGGACAGGGGAAGAAAATAACATGAAAAGGACAGGGAAATTTCTCACAGGCATGATAGATTCAAATTTGGGAAAATAAATTTAATTCATTGTCAATTAAAAATAGAGTAGACCATGAGAAACGAAACCAAAATTAAAGCCAGCTTTCCCCCATCTCTCCTTACGCCCAGGCTCAACTTTGCTGCTTCATTGCCAACTCTTCTATCTTCGTCCCCATGAGCAACACAGAACATCAGGGAATAAGAGCAACTGCCGGTTCATATCTGCTGCTTCTTCCTCCCTACACACTTCGCCTGCTTCAGCATATGGTCCTTTCCATAGGATACGGTTCTTCATGAACTGCTCCAGTGTGGGTCCTTTCCACTGGGTTCAGACTTTCAGGAACAGGCTGATCAGTGTGGGTCTCCTGCAGGGTCACAGCTCCTGCCAAAAAGCCTGCTCATGCAAGTATACCTCTCCAAAGGCTACAGCTCCTGTCAGAAGCAAGCTTCATCATTGGGTCTTTATGGACTGCAGTTTATGTCAATGTGTTAGGACTTAAAGAGCACAGTGAACTGTCTCAAACACTGTCAAAGAAGGAACTACCCATAAAATGATCCACCACGACAGGAACTTAAGCACATATGGCAAACAGGAAGGTGTTAATAATAGACCTAAATGGAGGTGAAGGTCTGGAATTAGCACACCGGACAAAATTCCACTGTGCAGACTTGGAAACTTGTGACAAGTGCAGATGGAAGGAAGATTCCAGGCTTGGTGAAGCAGATCTGAGTGACCTTGCTGGACATAAAATTCCCATGGCAAACTGTGAAAAAGGAAGCAGCTGCTTACACAAATGCCATCTCAAGTTATGGGAACAGCACCTATGCCTCATGGATACCTGGGGCTTCGACTGTACAAAAGTAGCACCTTCAGTAGAACACTGGGAGCCTCACCACAGATCAGACCACGGTGAAGAAGGACCAGCAGGACATGACAGAAGTTCATGTAGTGGTGATATCTTTTGCTTAATGTCTCTCTCTTTTACTCTCTTTCTCTTCCTCCCCNGAAGGAAGATTCCAGGCTTGGTGAAGCAGATCTGAGTGACCTTGCTGGACATAAAATTCCCATGGCAAACTGTGAAAAAGGAAGCAGCTGCTTACACAAATGCCATCTCAAGTTATGGGAACAGCACCTATGCCTCATGGATACCTGGGGCTTCGACTGTACAAAAGTAGCACCTTCAGTAGAACACTGGGAGCCTCACCACAGATCAGACCACGGTGAAGAAGGACCAGCAGGACATGACAGAAGTTCATGTAGTGGTGATATCTTTTGCTTAATGTCTCTCTCTTTTACTCTCTTTCTCTTCCTCCCCGACCCTTCTTCCTATTTCTCTCTCTCTCTTCCTCACATTTACCATTAAATAAAATGGGTACTATTAATTATGATCTTATTTGCACCTTAATTCAGGCAGATGCATCCCTTAATAACTGGATCATAACACAAGGCATGTCTACCTCCTCTGGCATGGAATCCTGCATGGGCTGCTGGATGGATCTGCTCCGATGTGATCCTCAGGGCTGCAGAGAGACAACTTCCCTCACCTTCATGCTGCAGGAGAATCTGCTCTGACACGTAGGCGATCACCTCCTCCTTCTCTGACCTTGGTGTCCACAAGAATGTTTTTCTGACATTTTTTCACCCCTCTCTCACAGCTGCTGTGTAGGTGTGGGGTTTTGGGGAGGTTTTGGTTTTTTGTTTTTTTTTAACAACTTCATAAATATGTTATCACAGAAGCAACCACCAGTATCACTGATAACCTCAGCTTTGACCAGCAGCAAGTCTGTTTTAAAGCTGCTTGGGACTGGTTGGCTGGTTGGCTTTGCCCAACAGAGGGGCAGCCCCTTGTCTCTTCTCACAGAGGCCACCAGTGCAGCCCCCCTGCTGCCAAAAAGTCAAGTCTTTCCATATTTTGTATGAACAANCATATCACTATGTGGGCAGGAAAAAGAGCTGGACGTGCTGCTGAAAGCAGTGCAGGACTGACCAGTAACAGGGCTGATGTGTCATTGGGCACAGCCCCCACTGACTGCAGCAAATACACCAGGCAAGGCATAGTTGTGTTGAAGAGAGAACAGAGCCACCCAGAACTGGGGCTGCAGGGCCTCCTGCTGCATCTCACAGAGCTGGGGCTGGCAGAGGTGCTGTCCCTGACTGTGGGAACTGGGTCTGTCAACAGGGCAAGCAGCTGTGAAAAAGGCAGATGGCACAGCATTGAGGGATATGTAAACAAAATTTACAGGATCTTCTGTGAGCCCATGCAAACAAGAGAGCTCAAACCTCCAGGAGGGAAATGAAAAGACTGTGCTCCTTGGGTTGCAAATGGACACCTCTGTGGTGGCAGAGGCAGGGAGAGGATGTTAGGAGGAAACAGCAGTGTGGCAGGCAGTGACTCCCTGCTGTGGGAAGGCCTCCATCTACTGACCTGACCTACTGTTAGGTAGGCTTGCTGCTTGCAGGGGATTCAGATCTTGCATGCTGCTTTTCTGGACATCAGAGGTGGCTACTTTGCCTCATGGACACTGTGATGGGTTAACCTTGACTGGCTGCCAGATGCCCACCAAGCTGTTCTCTTGGTTCTTCTCACTAGGACAGGGGAAGAAAATAACATGAAAAGGACAGGGAAATTTCTCACAGGCATGATAGATTCAAATTTGGGAAAATAAATTTAATTCATTGTCAATTAAAAATAGAGTAGACCATGAGAAACGAAACCAAAATTAAAGCCAGCTTTCCCCCATCTCTCCTTACGCCCAGGCTCAACTTTGCTGCTTCATTGCCAACTCTTCTATCTTTGTCCCCATGAGCAACACAGAATATCAGGGAATAAGAGCAACTGCCAGTTCACATCTGCTGCTTCTTCCTCCCTACACACTTCGCCTGCTTCAGCATATGGTCCTTTCCATAGGATACGGTTCTTCATGAACTGCTCCAGTGTGGGTCCTTTCCACTGGGTTCAGACTTTCAGGAACAGGCTGATCAGTGTGGGTCTCCTGCAGGGTCACAGCTCCTGCCAAAAAGCCTGCTCATGCAAGTATACCTCTCCAAAGGCTACAGCTCCTGTCAGAAGCAAGCTTCATCATTGGGTCTTTATGGACTGCAGTTTATGTCAATGTGTTAGGACTTAAAGAGCACAGTGAACTGTCTCAAACACTGTCAAAGAAGGAAGTACCCATAAAATGATCCACCACGACAGGAACTTTAGCACATATGGCAAACAGGAAGGTGTTAATAACAGACCTAAATGGAGGTGAAGGTCTGGAATTAGCACACCGGACAAAATTCCACTGTGCAGACTTGGAAACTTGTGACAAGTGCAGATGGCAACAACAGGAAGATTCCAGGCTTGGTGAAGCAGATCTGAGTGACCTTGCTGGACATAAAATTCCCACGGCAAACTGTGAAAAAGGAAGCAGCTGCTTACACAAATGCCATCTCAAGTTACGGGAACAGCACCTGTGCCTCATGGATACCTGGGGCTTGGACTGTACAAAAGTAGAACCTTCAGTAGAACACTCTGGGAGCCCCACCACAGATCAGACCAGGGTGAAGAAGGACCAGCAGGACATGACAGAAGTTCATGTAGTGGTGATATCTTTTGTTTAATGTCTCTCTCTTTTACTCTCTTTCTCTTCCTCCCCAACCCTTCTTCCTATTTCTCTCTCTCTTCCTCACATTTACCATTAAATAAAATAGATACTATTAATTATGATCTTATTTGCACCTTAATTCAGGCAGATGCATCCCTTAATAACTGGATCATAACACAAGGCATGTCTACCTCCTCTGGCATGGAATCCTGCATGGGCTGCTGGATGGATCTGCTCCGATGTGATCCTCAGGGCTGCAGAGAGACAACTTCCCTCACCTTCATGCTGCAGGAGAATCTGCTCTGACACGTAGGCGATCACCTCCTCCTTCTCTGACCTTGGTGTCCACAAGAATGTTTTTCTGACATTTTTTCACCCCTCTCTCACAGCTGCTGTGTAGGTGTGGGGTTTTGGGGAGGTTTTGGTTTTTTGTTTTTTTTTAACAACTTCATAAATATGTTATCACAGAAGCAACCACCAGTATCACTGATAACCTCAGCTTTGACCAGCAGCAAGTCTGTTTTAAAGCTGCTTGGGACTGGTTGGCTGGTTGGCTTTGCCCAACAGAGGGGCAGCCCCTTGTCTCTTCTCACAGAGGCCACCAGTGCAGCCCCCCTGCTGCCAAAAAGTCAAGTCTTTCCATATTTTGTATGAACAAGCCATTTCAAATTTCATTGTTCTTTCCCTTTCAAACAGTCAGAAGTTTCAGTCACCCTTAGAAATATTTTAAGCTATGTAAATATAATGGATCCAGATAGTCAATGATACATGATGTGGATTCAGTGGATTAACATAGCTCCCAGCTCTGAGAGATGCTCCATAGGAAGGGTCTTGTGGTGTAATAGAGGAAAAAGAGAGAAAATTAGGTGTGGGACACCAGCACTGGTCTGAGGGCTTGGCCAGCTTGATGACCCTGCTCTTCATACTCTCAAAGGATGGTTTGGGTCGGAGGGGAACTTGAAGGTCATTTCATCCTACCCCATGCAGGGTACACCTTCCACTAGACCAAGTTGCTCCAGGCCCTGATCAACCTAGCCTTGAATAGTTCTGGGGATGAGACAGCCACAACTTCTCTGGGCAACCTGTGCCTGTGACTCACCATCTTCTGATGTGGCAATGCTCCCTCTTGCCCCCTCTTGCCCCATCTCAACATGACTTTAAGGCCCTCCAGGTTTTCTCCCCACACACTCCCCAGGATGAGCTGCTTTCGGGGTGGCTAGGCAACACCACCTGACAGGTCATGCCAGAATGGAGGGACCTGCAACTCCCATACTGTACACATCCATTCCACTCAGGTGAGGCCCACAGTGAGCTGCAGCTGCAGGTAGATGCTCCCACTCTGGTGAGACAACCCCTTCCCCGTGGAGACAAGGCAAAGCCATGCCATGAGGCAAGTTTTCAAGGAAAGCTTTGGTGTTGGTAACAGCTGTGCAGGATTCTCCTATTCCAATCTTCAAGCTGATGAGAAGGAATTTCTGCTTCATGGTGGTCAATTGGTGATAAAGAATACAGCTGTATTTTTTTTCATGCTTATACTTAGAATTGGTGGGTTCCCACTGGTGGTGATGTTACTTTTTAGTGCACTTTTTGCTGCCAAAGAAATGGTATCAATTAGTTTCCTTTATTTTTTTCTCTCTTAAAAAAGGAAGTATTTTACTGTCTGTACAATTTATATGATTGTAAAAACTGAAAAGGCATTATAAAAACTGATCTGTCCAAATAAGAGAAAAAGCTACTTTTTGTTTCAAAGAAAATGGAACCCAGGGACACCTCCAAATCAACCCCTTTTGTCCTTGTGGGTGAATTCACTTGCACAGTGTAAACTGGGTGTCATGGTTGACGTGGCAACTGGTGTCCGTCTTGGCCACAGCAACCACACAGCTACAGAGTTTCAAATCTCTGGTGCCTGGCCTGCATCTGTCTTGCTCCTGAGATGGACCAGACACAGATGAGAACATTTGGAAAATCAGTATCTTTTATTAACATGCTCACAGCAAATCCACCCTGTGTCACTCCCTCAGGATGCCACGATGGCTCTGGGCCAGCTGCTGTCCCTGGGGACCTGCCTGGTGCACGCGGTGGGGGGCACTAATCCTCTGGCCATCCCACCATGCAGGGCCACCAAAATGGCCCGTGCAGAGTCCAGAGCTCTCCCCTGAAGTAGGAGGGCCATTTCTTGCAGAGAGCCCACTGCTTGCCAAGGACTTGGGTTTCCAGCTGGGGAGACGAGGGGCTGTGTGGGCAGCAGGGGCTGTGCAGGGCAGCAACCTGGCTCTCTGCCGCTGCTGCTGTCACCTGCCCTCTGAAGGCAGAAGAAGATGCTGCCTTTTCCCCCTTGGGAGCTCCTCTTCCTCAGGACCCCCAGCCAGGGTAGCAGCTGCTGGCTTGGTGCCTGTGGGACCTGCTGGGGCAGGAGACGTGCTGTGCAGATCATCAACAACCTCTTCTGCTGCCTCTATACCCACGTTGCTGGGACATCTGGGACCCTCCTTGGGATCAATATGGGGGTCCTCATCATTCACCATCCCCAAGGGGTTATCCCAGATGTAGCTGAGGTCATCCTCCCCCTGGGCCAACTCTTGGATGTTGTAGTCTTTCCAGTGGGACAGCTCTTTGTCATGTTCATCTTCCACTTTGAAAAGCTTATTGTCGTTGTTATCCCCTTGGGAAAGCTCTTGGTCTCTCTTGCCTTCCCTGTGGGACCACTCTTTGTCATGGTCAGCTTCTCCTTGGAATAGCTCTTTCTCAAAGTTGTCTTATTTAAAATAGCTCTGATTTTATACAAAAAAAATCCCAAATAGTATACCAGATACTGTTACCAATCAAAAATATTTGTAGTGTTGAAAGACTTAATTTAAACCTATCACTTAATCCAAAATATAAGGACCTTACTAGACCTGCAATTCTTCCATCTATATCCTGTTTCTACAGCTCACACTTGATCAGCACAGAGTGTTACAAGAATAATTTTAAAGCCTTGTTTCCATGTTTGGGGTTTTTTTGTGGAATTCTTTTAAAATCATTTCACGTGACATTAACGATTGTATCATCTACAAAAGCACTGACATTGTTCATGTATTTTGAGGAGACTTGAATCTCATTGTCACTTTTGAGAAGGAATAGGCTCGAAACCAATCAGAAGAATATTTTGTTCTAACCTCTGTTTCACGAGGGCTGTTGAAGTGTTAAATACCCTTGACAATAAACAAGAAAGAAAAATTTCTTGTCATCAACCCACTCACAGTATTATAAAAATTAAGCTAGCCACACTGACTTTCAGATCAAGCCACAGTTACAAGAATTTAACAGGTTTTAAGTAAGAATAATTGTGACTGCCTTTTAAATTTGTAAGCCTTTATCAACATAGTTCTTATCAAGCTATGTTCCTTAATCCTGAATATGCCTCTTTGCTTTTTTTACTTCTTCTTCTCCAGCTTCACTTTCCTTTTCATCGCTAATAATTCTTGGAATCTTTCGCAGTTTCATATTGACTCTTACATGTTTCCTTCAGACTTCAAGGTGCAGTTTTGAATATTTTCCAAAGTTCTTGCAATTTATTTTAGTGCATCGTGCTTCGCTCATAGGCTTTTTTAATTCACTCAGAGTTAATTTCCTGAAATTGAATATACTAGTATTATTGTATTGTATAGTCCTACTTTTTATTATTATTGTGCCGTATGACAACAGCTGGTGGTAAACATTTCCAGGATGCTTTTTAAACCGCAGTCCTTCTTTTTCTGTTGCAAAGAAAGGGCCTTCTATGTGCTCTTAGTTATATGTTTCAACAGATGTCATTCAGTGATATTCAAGACCAGAGAAGTTTCTTCTACTGAGTAGAAAAGGATCTCTATACGTCCAAAATATGTCCCCGCTATTTGTCTATGTCAGGTCTGAGAACCTAACAGCTTCTTTTATATTAATTTTCTTTCTATGAAGTCCCTGGTACAATATGTAATCAGCTTTTGCAATGATATTTCCTTTCATTTCCTTTAATTTCAATTTTGATTTCAAAATTGAAGCACAAGTTATTAAAACAATGGTAATGAGAAAATTAGTTTAATTTGTTAGTGTCAAAGATGTGGAAAAGAATGTCACAAATTGTTATTATAGAATGTACTGTTTATTTTTTATTGTTTATACTTACAGGAGACAAAACAAAATATTCTGCCACTACCATTCGAGTGTTTCTGTCTAAACTGCTTTGCATATTTAATTTGTGAGCAAAGCACAGTCCTTTCTCCCAAAAACGCTGGCTTGTAAAATGCATGATAATTTACCTAAGACAGCTGGGAAAAAAAATGGAATTTTCATCTCTTGGCTGTTTGTAATGTTATTTGGAACCATTTTCAAATTCTCCATTAATGATGAAATTACTCACAATACACTATTTAACACCATCTTCCTTCATCAGCCAAATTTACTTTTAATTAAGAGTAGAGTCCTGAAGCATAGAAGTTTCTAGCTATCCATTTTTAGAGGCAGTTGGAAGAGATTGATGGAGCTTGGATAAAAATAGGCAGACAAAATAGCTGGTACACAATGTCTTAATTTCCTTCATCCAGCTGGCATTTCACTTTTGACCTAGAGTGACATGCTTTTTCTCCCTACAGAGCTGTTCACCTACAATCTACAGATTCCCTAGTGATGAAAAAGCAATTAAGAGTAGGTTTCACATACCCTTTCCAACAGTGACTTCACATTGCTTGTTTTCATCTTAAAGTTTTCTACAGGGATGACAACTGCTCCTGTAGATCATTCCAAGTCTAACATGTTCTAGATGTGCCCAGGCTACAGTCATGACCTCTGTGGCTGCAAGGGTCAGGTCTAGATTGGTCAGGGCAAGTGCTGCTGAGACTGAGCAGTCAGTCAAATATACTGCTGCCACTGAGTTTTTGGTCTTTTGATGCAGTGGTAATCTTTATCAGAGAGATTCCTATAAAGTCATAACACTAGCTGTGGCAGCTAACCCCTTTATTAGCCCTAAGAAAAATAACTAAAATGAGAGAAAGTGAAGAAAGAAGGAAGGGAGGAAGGGAAGGAGGAAGAGACAAAGAGAGGAAAGGAAAATATAAACAGGAAGACAGAGAAAAAAGCTTACTTTTTTAAAAATGCAGTTAGCTCTACTGATCCACTGAGGATTATAACATGATATGCAACACCAAACGAAATGAGATGGGAAGAATGGAAGTGGAGTGTGGGAGGGCAATAGCATAGGATTGTCTTCTCCATTGGCCAGGAAGCATTGGAACAAACTGCTTGCTTTATGGCTTCTCTTCATTTCAAAAGATGAAGAGGCAGATTATATGAAGAGGTAGACTACCAGAGACATAGTTTTCCAAAGATTCTCACAAGTGCATAGAGAATCCGAAATCCCCGATTTTAAAATTATTTTTATATTGTGATTTAACAAAGGTATATTTATAGCATAAATTCTTTTCTCACAATGCTTATACATTGCAGAGACTGGCATTTGCAGTTCAGTTATGTGGAACAATCTACATCTCATGAAAGAACAAACATTTTCTTTTAGATTGTATACAGATACCTAAAGAAGATAAAAAGTATATCTGTATTTGGCTGGTTGTTAATGTTTCTTCACCATTTGAAAATACTCCATATACACAGCTCAAAATCTTTTCAAAAGAAATAGTCATTTCTGGACAGAAATTTATCCTTACAGGAAGTTAAAAATGACATTAGAAATTTTTTTCCTTTAGGTCTATTTTCCTCTCCACTCACCATAAAGAGTGTGTTCTTTAAAGATTGTCCCAACCTGTCTAAGCCTGCATTTGGTTTTGTTTTTTTCGGGGTGTTTTTTTTTCTGATCTCTGAAAAAATAGCTCCACGTTCTGATCTTCACAACACCATTGTATTGCAAACTGGTGATTCTCCAGCATGTCTTCCATGCTAGGCAAGCACATTCAATCATCTATACAGGATGGAAGCACAATGAGCCTCACGTTCACAGATTTCTCCCTGACAAAGATAAGCCTATTAGATGGAATTAATAGGGTTGCACAAGTCCCCACCATCATCATCATAAGAAATCACCATTTCCATTTGTTTGATCTCTGATGATCTGTCAGAGATATGAAAGGAAGGGCACTTCTATTTATGTCCTCTGTCCAACATCTCCAGAAAGAACTTGCATTTCTAATTTCAATTTGATGACTCATAATTTTTTTTCCCATACACAAATGTGCATAAACTTGATAGGAAAGAGTTATTGCTTGGTTTCTTTCCAGACATGCTTTTCATCTGATACGCTGCCTTGTAAATAGATTGGAAAACAAAAAGTAATTATTTAAATTAAGGAAGACTTGTTTAAGTATCAGAACTACTCAAATAAAACAACTGAAAAGGTAAATTATCAAGTGCCTATTCACACCTGTTTATATTTGTCATTATTTAGAACCATCTCTCATAAGCTTGAAAATAAAATATTTTCCTTGTCAACTACTTTTTCCATTGAATCATTAACATATTTTCACTGGAATAATACATAAAATAGATAAACATCTTTAGTTTTCATTCTGCTTGGGTAAAATGGTTGCTCTAAAGATGCAGGAGAAATTTAAATAGTAAAAGTTTGCTTCCTAAAGATGGCCTCTTCTGTCTCCCTCTCACAACCACAGGATGGATAACACTTGTTGCCAATATAAACCATAATTCTCACATAAAGATAGACACAAAGCATCAGACCCACACTGTTTTAGGAAACAGGATAACTAGGTAAAATGACTACCTATGGACATGTTTATAGTGTTCTAGTTGGGTAGGATATTAAAGTAACTGTCCATTATACTCTTAACAGCCATAATCTCATGGAGTGCTATTCACCAAATGGCTCTCAGCTCCCGTAATAGCACTGGGCAGGGTCCTACGGCTCAGCTCAATTAAAACTACTCTGACAGGGCAAGAGCATTTTGGCAGACAGCACCATTGCTCTTTCATATAAAAGAGCCCTGGGAACACAATAAGCCATCTCTGCACCATAATGGATGAATGAGAGCTAATGTTCAGTGATGCGGTACAGATTTACTCAGCTAATGCAAGTTGACTGTGCTGTGACATACCACACACAGCTTTCTAGAAATGGTTACACATTTTAATACTATGCTGTCTAGGTGTCAGTTTAGCTGCTTCAGTACAGTAGTGCATGTGAAATAATATATGCAGACAAAATGCTAGCTATAGGCTACATGTAAAATTGGTTTTGAAATAATAAAAAATCCAACAGAAGGAGGCGGCAGTATTTATCTTGTTTTCTGGTTAGTCTATGTACAGATCCTTTTTTTATTCCTTCCCTGTATCTGAAAAAAAAGAGATGTCTATATCTATATCCATATCTGTACTTATCTCTGCTTATTCCTTATATAATTTCCTATTTTACATACATTTATTATATATAACATATATAGGCACATGTATAAATAAACTATTTGTTTGTTTGTCGTTCACTTGTGATTTATGTGCGTCTTCCTCAAAAACTGAACTGGATTTTCAAAACGTTCTTTTTTTTTACTCCAAGTTCTAGATAGTCAACCCACAATCACTGTCAATGGTCTTTTTATGCAGGAGTGGATTGCACTAACACTAATTCCACAAAGATAGATATGAGGTATACAATCCTGCTTCTTTTTATCTTTCCTAAGTAAAAATATAAGTCTGAGTAAAACTACTGTAATCAAAATTCAGTTGTTTCAGCTATGACCCTTTAGGAACAAAGCTGTCAAACAGAACTCTAAAAGAGATAAACAAAAGTCTTGTGATAGAGCTGTTTTATTTCTTGCAAAATTCACATTTATTGTATGCAGACGCAGTTGTATACAGGTTTGACTATCATGTTTTTTGATCAGCACACACACTGTTATTGCTATTGACTGCAAGGGAAATTCCGGAAATATGTGACAACATACACACATGTATGTAATTAAAAATTTCCTCTTGTTTTCCTTATATCAGTAAGAGATCTGTAGCCTACTTTTAAGACAGAAAGAAAGATAGTTTTCAGCAGTCATATGTAGCCTTCTTGCAATGACATTAAAAGGCATCCCAAGGTTCCCTCACTGAAAGTGTTTGACTACATGCCTAAATTTCTATTAGCCATTGCCAATTTATTTCAGGTCATTTCTATAATTTCACCCAGTAAATTTTATAAAGGTGGCCATATACTATATATGATCACATGGGGGTACTGGCGAATGACTAAATAATCTTATAAACACATCGGAATCAGTAGCAATCAGGATCAATTTCACTTCAGATAAATTATTTGCAACATATGAATCATCTACTAATTCTCACAACTAAATATGTCCCCCAGTGTTTCTTCATGTGATTTGAGTAATAACCTAAGTGACTTTCCTAGCTCTCAATAGCGTTTCTGAGAGACTTAGTCCTAAGCACAAAACAATACCTCTAATTACGTATTCACTGCGCATCAGAAAGGCAATGTTGTTATCCAGAGTCCAATAAATCAATACAAACAAACCCATGAGACGGAGCAGACTTTAGAAAATGTTATGAATGTGGTGTTATCTTACGCGAACATAGGTATCTTTAGTATGATACCAGGAGAATACAGCAGATGAGCCAAGATGGCCAGAAAGAAGGTAGGATTTGCTCACAATATTGCTCTGCCTCATCGACCATCCAGTAGAAATACAAACCCAGCTACTGACTGGATGTAAAGATGCATTTGTACTAACATCTTTTATAGTTTCACTGTGGATTTCGAGTGAGGTGACAGAGACAGAACTGTCAACGACACCAGAGGAATGGCCTGTGCCACGAAGTGACCTTTTTTCCAGGCAATGGAGCAGGCTTTAGATGTTCTGTCTGATGTTTTGGCTGAAAAATTGCCAGATGCATCCCAGTGTTTTCACACGTAGTTCCATGAAGAAGGCGTCAAAATCAACATAACTTCCATTCCCAGGTGGAATCCAAGTATCATTTTCATCTTTTGCAAACACTGAAATCCAAACCTTCATTTGGCAAGACAGATATTAGAGTCCAAGGTGACACTAATAAGCAGTGGTAATACCACGATTTTTTTCTAAGTATACATACATATGTGCCAGTACATAATGACAATTCAGAACGTGCTTTATTCTGTGCAAACTAGGTTTGTATGTACATTTTTGACATTTGCTGAGCACTATTTTAAAATATCCTGAAATATTCTAAATCTAAATGCTTTTACTTTCTTAGGTGATTATAAATTTCCACTTGTTTTCCTTGTACCAGTAAGAGATCTGTGGGTTACTTTTAAGACAGAAAGAAAGGTAGTTTTCAATACTCATATGTACCCTCTTTGCAATAGCATTAAAAAGCATCCCAAGGTTCCCTTACCAAAAGTGATTTGACTATGTGCCTAAATCAATGTACACATTAATATGATAAATTACTGTAATATCGAACATGCAAGTGAGAAATTAATGATACCTAGTTTTCCTGTTTCAGTGTTTTAAATTTGTTTTAATAACCATGCTGATACAGGACATAAGAAAAGGCAAAAAATAAAATCCACGAAACTATTCTAAAATAGAATATATAAAGCAACAGCAAGAGTAGGGGAGTTTTAATCTCTCCTTCATGAAAATGATTGTAATATTAAGTGCAGGAGACTACCTTCAGTGCTTAAACTTTACTCTTTACTTTAAAAACAACTGTAAAACTCCCTGAGTATCCACTGACCTAGCACCCAGCCTTTCCTGCATCTAACTTGTATTCTTGAGATTACTCATCTTTTAAATATTTGTGAACATCACGAGTACATCTAAAATGCCATTGAATACTTACGCAATGTTTAAATTGTTTCCTAAATCTAAAACAAAAATATTTTTTTCATATCTAAGAAAGAGGAAAATCCTTTCATTTCAATAAAGTAAGTTGCAAGATTATTATAAACTCATAGAATTATAGAATGGGTTGGGTTGTCCAATCTAACCCTTCTCTCTTTCAGTTTAAAACTGTTGACCCTTGTCCTGTCACTACAGTCTTTTCCAGAAGTTCTTTTTTTGTCTTATAAGCCCTCTTTCTATACTCAGAGGCTGCAGTAGATCTTCCCTGAAGCCTTCTCTTTTCCTGGCTAAACGACCCCAGCTCTCTCAGCCTATAGGAGAGTGGCCATGTCTATCTCGAGCTGTGAATGCCAGACCTGGGCCCAGCACTCTAGACAGGGTCTCATCAGAGCACAGCAGAAGGAGAGAATCACCTGCCTTGACCTGCTGGCCACGCTTCTTTTGATGCAACACAGCATATGGTTAGCTTTGGGATGCAAACATATCATGCTGTCTCATGTCCAGCTTTTCACCCACCAAGTTCCTCTCTTCAGGGCTGCTCTTTATTCATCCAGCTCCAGTCTGTATTGACACTGGAGACTGATTGCTCTGAACCAGGCACAGGACCTTGTACTCGGCCTCACTGAGCTTCGTGAGGTTCACAAGGGTCCACCTCTCAAGCCTCTCAAGATCAATTATCACCTGGAAAAAGAAGAAATAGGATGAGTTTTGAAAGACATATTAAAGCTTTCTGGACACTTTAAATATTTGGGATTTAGAAATTTGATAAAGTTATTTTTTTAAAGTGTATTTTGTACATAACTTTGATAAAGCAAGTGTTACATAAAATGTTTCCTGTCAGATTCTGTAGTTCACAGGCAAGACCAAATGTGTAATCTGGTGATCAGATCCAATCTCTTCATAAGGTATAAAGAAAATTATGAAACCTTTAGTATCACCTCTAGTAGGAGAACAATGAGAAATTAGGGATCTCAGGTAAATTAAGTCTTCCTGATATAATATTAATTTAAGACAGCTATGCATATATATTGTGTCACTTTGCTTTTAACTGTGTCACTTTTGGTTGGGTATTTTTGGTTTGTGTATTTTTTGTTTGTTTTTATTATTAGGATTAGGACTAGTATTTAAACCTTTGCATTGTTTGTTTTTCTTGTTATGACCAAATGTTTATGATTGCATTTTAATCTACTCTGGCATAAAGCACGTTGGATTTAAGGTGAACCGACAGCAGCATTGCTTAGCTTGCTGTCAAACCTGCAAACCCTGAGAAACCTTAACAAATGTATCATTTTCCAGCATGTTTTCCACCATACTGAGAGTCTTGGAGGGATTCACTGTCTGGTGA
Organism: Cnemophilus loriae; assembly: GCA_013397755.1. Lineage (NCBI taxonomy): Eukaryota > Metazoa > Chordata > Aves > Passeriformes > Corvidae > Cnemophilus > Cnemophilus loriae. Next base: position 1,050,761 of record VZTF01005243.1, read on the forward strand.
ACAGGACACAGAAAATCAGCTGGTGCCATAAGGTCAGGGGAGGAACTGGTTTCTTCCAACAATCATTGTAATTCTGGTAAATTTATGACAAATAGCATGATTTTATTTGGATTTTAGTTGAGATCTTTTACCTTAAATATGTCATATTGGTTTGAATTTGTCTTTCCAAATATCAGGAGAAGCCACTAGCATGTGAGTACTTCTGGAGCAGCTGTTGATTCAATTTACTGGAAATGCATTAACAAGGCCTTGGCCTTGGTTTTGTAATCTGCAGATGAATTTTAGAATCTGTTGAATGGAAAATTGTTCCACTCAGCATCTACAACTAGTGAAATAGTGTCACTATTAGAAACAATAATGATTTACTTTCCTTGCAGTTATCTGAATCAAAAGTTGAAGTTTTGCAGAACCACCTCTCAAAAACATAAAGCTGATGTAGAGCTCAGGTAAAACCTAAGAATTACAAGAACCAGAATTTAGACTTAGTTCCTAATCCACTTCATAGTGGTAGAATAACAAACCTATAATATGCTCAACACTTAAAGCAAAATTTGGATCTATTTTTATGGATCTGTATTTCAGTATAAGCAGTACAACCTATGTACATGTGAAGCCCATATCTAAACACCTATTGTAATGAGTGCAAATCAATCAATATAGTTAGGAAAGTTTGGCAAACTTTTCCTAAATAAACTCCTGTTCATTCAGCTAAATTATCCCCTATATTTCACTGTGATCAACAGGACTAGAAAATTCCTCATTCTTGGAACCTATAAACAAACCAGAACAGCTCCTTTTTGTTGTCAAAAGTCGCAGCTCTGACTGCATTAATAGGTCTTAGTGGCCTTGACCTCAAAGCGAGGTATTATCTTGTCAAGATTGGGGAGAATAATATCTTATGCTTCAGCAAGGAGATAGAAGACTATGCTGGGGTGTCTAGTACTGGGTCGAATCAAAACCTCAGTCTTAAATTGTCAACCAGTTTCATTAACAAAGAAATAAACATCTCCAGAAATGTACGTCATCCTAAAATAGGTGACCAAACTATATGGAATAAATAAATTTCTGGAAATGACAAAATCACCCTATTCACCAGCTGTGAAATCTCGATTTAGATTTAGTTGCCTAAATACAGACTTGCAATGTCATTTTGGGCTCTGTGGGGCCTATAGATGATACTCAGGCAGGGCTCTAAGTCCCCTAGACTTTATTGCGTCTTGGATCTGCCAGATCTGTGGAGATGGCAAGGATACCCTAAGCTTTTTCCAATGGCTCAAGGAGCCTTTTTTTTTTTCAGCAACAAATCAATCCTGACATAATTGTCTGTGTAAATCTACAGGTTTCTGGAAAACTAATTTTAAGTCAGATGAATCCTGATTTATAAGCACAGAGCATAAATATCCCTTGGAGCAGATTAGGAAAACTTAAAGAAGGTCTTAGGGAAAAGATCAGTACTGTGTATTGATATAAATCAAAAAAACTCATCATTCTGTCATTGTGTTTCAATAGAAGGATTTTTTTTTTTTAACTTCATGTTCTTCTGCAAACACACTGCACTGCGGGTTTGCAGTCGCAGATGCTCAATAGAGATTTCCCTCAACTTCTGCCTATTTTGTGGCATCCGAGTAAACGCCTGTCATCTGAATGTTCCAGAGCTGAAAGGAAACACAGGCATTTCTTGCCTCGCAAGCAGCTCCCATAAACCACACTGCATCTAACTATTATTCAGTAACTGTTGCCATCTATCACCAAGGCTAGCTGTCTGCTCTGATTCTGTGGGGTTGGGAAACTGATCTAGATTTTCCTTATTATCTTTGCCTGAAAAATACCACAGTCAAGAACAAAATTATCGTTGAGTGATTATAAAATTTAAAATAAAATTATTATTACATCCTAACCCATCTTTAAATTTTATGAAAGGAAGCTCTTAATTATAAAGATAGCCTGAAATGAATCAAGTAGCAAGTTCAGTATCTTCCAAATATCAGTTAATTATAATTTCATTATAATTTTTTGGTTGTTGTAGTTTTGGATGTAAACTAAGTGTGTTTATGACTTGCCTGAAAAACCCAGTTAGACATTTTATTAGAAATTAGCTTCACAGTATCTTTCAAACTGAACTACTCTGAAATTTACTTTTTTTGACATTTAAGCAATTTAAAAAAAAAAGAATTCTTGTTTTAATTTTTCATGTTATTTTCTATGTTGAAAGGTTAAATATTGCGGGTTTTGTTCCAGATCTTTCTTTTTCCATTCAAATCCAAAAGGAATAAGCCGTTTTCTTTTCTAATACTCTTTAAAGAGAGAACAAGGACTAGCCTTCACCATGTATTGCAGGCAGCAAGACTCTTAGCCCGGTGCTGCTCCAGCAGTTCAGCATGCTTCTGGCTGTGTCCCCTAGGATAGCAGAACTGTGGATGAACCAGAAAACCTTCACCACGTATTAGGAAAATAAAAGCACTTGTATATCTTTATCAACATCAAATAAGTGTGCATTTGCCATCACAGCCAAGATTTTAATGCCCCGAAGAGAGAGTTGTTCCTAAAAAATAAATGTAACTTTATATCAACACAATTCAAGTTTCTCAACTTGAATGTTTAGCCCAGGGCTTGCAGAGGATAAAAGTCTCATGCGACCGCATTGCTCTGTCATTTGAAAATAAAATTCAAGCATTGTTTTAGGTACGTGCATTGTTGACCTTTCTCAAAATTCTGGCTGTTAATTCCTTTCTTCAAGGTATAAAGTAGAAAACACTTCAGGTTGTAGAATTTTTAAATCTCTCTACTGATCTGTATTTAAAAGTTAATTAAATTTCATGCCAGCTATATAAAATAATACATGATTCTTTACAATTTTCATTAACAGAAAATCTCATAAACTGCCCTAACAAAATTGCTGCTAGAGAGATGATGCACATGAAACCAATAGTTGATCCAAATGGGGTGCCAAAGTGATGAGGAACCCCTTCTCAAAGGGAGCATTTGACAGAATATGCAATTGGAAGATCCTTTCATTCTCCAGGGAGTTTTATGAAGTACGTTATTCAGTTCAGCTAATTTTCTTCACTTCTGGGGCAAGGAGTCTCATCTGCAGAGTAAACACTGTCTCAAAATTGGGATGATATGTTTACTTTTGGCTATCACATAGATTATACCAAAAGTTTAAATAAAGGTCTTTGACCCAACTGCTACATTTTAGACTACAAAAGTTGGGCAACATGAATCCTACCCAAAGTGATGGACTGCTTTACTCCAAGCTAACTGTTCTCAAAATTTGAATTCTGCCTCATTCATCATATATATAAGTGAAATTATATGTTCAAGGTCTGGGTGTATCCTTATTCTCTACTTGCTCTGAAACACCCTAAAGCCTTATGGTATCAATACATCTGAGTTTGGGATAGACTGACTAATAATTAGACTGTAAATTTTCACTGGCTTAGAAAACTGGCTAGGCGATCTTCTAAATATATATAATCAGACACTTACATGTAAAACACAGTCTCCTTAAAATCATTATTTTTGTGTTTTTGAATTTAAACCTAAATGGTACAACAGATTGTGCATGAAACAAACAAAATCTTTGGAAATAAGCATAAATTAATTGAAAAAGTAATCCAATTATGGCAGAATCTGTCACTCTGTAAAATCTCCTCCTACAAAAAAATAGAAAAAAAATCAACAAAGAAGAACCTCAAAACTTTCCCCAATTAAAAAAAGACAAGTCTACTTGTTAGATTTTGTTTCATTTTCCTTGCCAAGTTTCATATTCAATATTTTTTCATTAAACTTGAAAAAAATAGTGATGCCTACTAAAAGTTGTAGCTAAGTTGTTTTTCTTTAACATCTTAAAATAATGCATCCAAGTGTTGGAGAACAGATACTGAGCTGGCATTAGTGGTTACAATTACATTAATATAGAGTTTACTGGGTTAAGGATCTGATCTAAATCCTGGAAAATTCCACATAGCCTAGAAAGTTTTACAAAGCCAAACTAAACATAACATGGATTTGATAAGGAAGTGATACAAATAGAAGTGTTGTTCTTCTTTTATTGTATTGGCAAAGTTACATGAATAAATGTGAATCTCAAACTTTGTATCATTAAGATTGCTCAGCACTTTGATGGCAGACCTCGAGGAAAAACTCAAGAGCTGCAGAGCATGCTATAAATGGCTTTGTGAGCCGTGATCTTCCCACTAAGAAAAATGCTGGACAAGCTGCTAATTATTCTATGGAGGTATGAAGAGGGTACTCTTTCAAAGAATATGGATGACTCTGGACCTGGATTTTGATGGATTATTAACCTTTGTGTCTTTATCAAATTTTGGGTGGTTGCTTGTGCGGTTTTTCTTGTTTAATTTTTAAGGGTTTCAGTGTATAAATTTTCTCCTAAATCATTACAGTACACAGCTGCTATATAATTACATCAGAGAGGGACTATTTGTATGGAATTGGATGTGCTCCTGTTATTCCCACTCAAAGTTCCTAGGCTGTTTCAAAACATGCATGAAAATGGAATTGCCCCATTTTATTTTAAACATAGAAATAAAAAAGATAAAATAGGCAAGAATTCAAAACTCAGACAATTTTTCCCCATTAGTAACTCTTCTCACTTTTTAGATTCCACACAATATGTTTATTATTTTCTATTGTTTGTATTTGAACTTCCTCCATAATCTTTGGGGTTCGTTTCTATTTTCAGAACATTTTTCTTTTACTTCTTACTTAGTATTTAGATTTTTGTGCTGTATACTTGCTAATGTCTGCTTTATTGTTGTGTCCAATTAGATTTTCTGCTTTTTATCCTTACATTTTATGATAATGCTCTGATACAAAGTATTAACTCATGACTCATTGTTCAAGATGGAGTTGGAAGGGGCCCTGAGCAACCTGACCTAGTGGGTGGCACCCCTGCCCTTGGTGGTGTGTGTCTGTTTGTGAGTGTTCAGCGAGATGATTTTTAAGGTCCTGTGGTGTTCAAACCTTAAGAAGAAGGGAGCACCCAAGATTGATACATGCCAAAGGAACAACAGAAGTCAGAGTCTGCAAAAACGTACAGTTTTATTAGTAAATTACATGCTTGGCATGGAAATTGCTATAAATTAGTCCCCTGTCTTCTGCTATAAACACATGGTGGTGAATTTTGAGAAATGGATAGAGGGAAAGAGAAGAGAGAGATTAGAGAGAGGGAGAGAATTGAGAGGAGAAAAAGAAGAAAGGAAGATCACCAGTCCTGATTTGAACATCGATCCAGCTGATGTGGTGCCCAGGGTCCTGGGGGCACACACCTGGGTTTTGTGAGGGTATCTATTTATAGACAAGTTTTCTTCACCCTTGAGATAAGTATCTCACTTTCTATGCAAATTAGTTATCATGCACATCCCATTCTTCTAGACCTTTCTGGAAAAGCCTCTCTTCTAGGCTTCTACAGGTCCTTTTCAACCCAAAGGTTCTTCCAACTTTCAAAGATTCTATGATTCCATGACATTACGCTATTATGGAAAAAATATTTTCTCACATGTGTAGACAAATCACCTTTTGTCAAGATGCAAAACCTGTTCACTCATAGTAATTTCAGCAGTATCAGGGTATCTTTCTCTTAGTTATAATATGCATGTGCATAGGAGTTTATGCATATTTGATATTGAAGTCTTCCTGTAAGTCCACTGAGGTACTTACATACTAGTCATCATGGAAAGAATACAAGAATAATAAATTCTGGTGAAAAAAACCTGTGTGGGATGGGTCGTAATGACTATAGATAACAATTATGAGGAGATACACACATGCACAGACATACATATGTTTTATATACATAAAATATGTGCATGTAAAGACAGAAATAAATATGAAGGATACTTGTCTCAGAGTCAATTGTTCCATGGTCTTCCTACTGCAGTACAATGAAAATAAATCTTGATTAAAGGTTGTAGCTCACAGCTACTCTGCAGGGCCACTCTGCAGACAGAGTAAAAAACGAGTATATATCCACATGTCCAATCTAATGGTGAATTTATGAACTGCAGCATAACCACACCTATTCCTATGTCTAGAAAATCTTTGTGTTACTACTCAAAGAGAAACAGCTCTTTCATACAGAGTATTAAAGAGATGATACTTCAATACAAGTTGAAAAAGAAGCACCATCGAAAAACATAAGCCTTATGAGAATTTGCAACTTACTTCATGATGTGTGTAAGTAAATGTTTTACTTTAATAAGGGAAAAAACCTAAGAAATAAAAGCACTCGAAACACCACTTGTAAATCTGATGTCATTTATTTCAAATCATCAAATCATCAGCAAAATAATTTCTTTGTAGAAATGCCAAAAGTCTACATGCCCCAGCTACAAGAAAGAGAGACAGAAATAAAAATAAAATTAATTCAAACACATACAAATTAAGAAACGTGTTTATTTTTCTGAGGATATAAAGCTCTGTCAATGACACACCTTGTCAATTTATTCCTGTTTGTCATTCAGGGTAAAATAAATCTGCTTCTTTTTCTTTCCATCACTCATTTTTCTTGACAGGTAGCATTGCAAGTGTGTCAGTCAAGGAGGGTGGTATACGTACCTTGTCACTTCACTGAAGCTCTAAATAATATGATGTTTGCAAGTAAAAATTATTATTGCCAACATTAGTATTTGGATATGCATAGTATTAAATACAGGTCAGGGATGAAGACAGCTAGGAACAGCATGAAAAGAATCATTTGTGTTACATTTGTAAGCAAGCTTTCTAAGTACTGTATCTGGGGCAAATTTAAATCTCATTGGTTAATTAACACAATAAACCAGTGTATTTTGGGGTTGATTTGTTTGTCTGTTTGTTTGCTTTCACCAGATCTCAAGATAAAAAAAAAAATTGAAGTTTCTGAAGTATCTTGGTAAAAAGAGCTTCTTAAGCATAGGAATCAGAATTGTGGGCATTGCTGCACACTGGACAAGCATACTTATGACCTTTACACTACTGAGAAATAACAAAGACAGAAAGCAGGTTACATAGATGTTGACCTGATTTGATATGGTTTTAATATATATTTATATACACATGTAAGGACTAGAACAAATATTTTTGTAATTATGTCTTTATGTTATTACTTTAAGAAGATTCAATAACCTGCACCACTTTAAGAAATACCTTATATCAAAATATCAGGAAATGGCTAGTATAAATAGTTTTCATAGCATGCAGTTAAGAAATTACGTTTACATGTAATCTTACTCACGTATGATCGTGTCTACTATGTTAGTTTTATTACTGATTTAAGCCTGTAATTTGAAATTAACTATTTATGCAATAGTTGAAATGTTCTTAATGGTTTGGGTTTTGGTGGAGTTTTTTTGGTTTGTTTTATTTTCCATTCAGTACCTTTTTAATTTATAGCAACCTGTCAGCACATGCAGTAAAGGAGATGGATGTCATCCGGAGAAACTGAAAAACTGTAGGAATGAGAGTACTCCCGTAGGAGAAACATGCATTGTGCAAAAAATACTGGTATAAGAGACTCTAACTAAAATAATCTAGAGAAAGAAATGCTACCTACAAAACTTACTACTATCTAGTTTAATTATTAAGGAAGTTTGTGTTCTAGCATGTTCTTTGCGTTGTTTTTGTTCAGTAGTCCAGCTTTAAAGAAAGAAGTATATAATTTTATAAATACACCTTTTGAAATCTCTTTTCATATGTTCTCCTCTTCCTCAGACAATATTCAGACTGATTGCATTTACTGTATTCATATTATATTGCAATTTTTAAAAAAATCTAGCATCTATACGAATTTATTTTCAGATGTTTTTGTGTTATTTGAATAAAATCTGATCTCCTTACCAACACTGCAGTAAAGTTCATACTCTGTTGCTCTTTGTCATGTATGCACCATCTTATTTTTCAAATATCTATAACACTCAGTTATTTTCTCAAGACCCTTTTCACTTCTATTGTTTCTTGACAATGTTTTCATGCTTTCTGAGAAAGCCTGAATACTAATGTAAATAGCAAACAATTTTTATAAGTGAAAGAGAAAGATTGTGGTTGCCAATGAACTCCCAAATACATTATTCCTATGCAGGATTTAAAATTCCAGAAATCAAACAGTTTCATCATTCAACAATATTTGCAGCTTCAATTACCTTAAGTTAACCTTAAGTTAACCTTTAAACATTATTTATTTCAAATATGGTGTGGAAGGTATCTGAGAGTTTCCATAAAATTAAGAAACTATTCTTTCTCTGGTTTATTAAACAAAATACTCTAAGTAGCTGATGTTATTGAAAATAATACTTGCAATTGCAACTGCATTAAAAATCTTAGGATTTTGTTCTGTTCCTGAAGATTTTGTTATATCTGTCATTAAGCTATTTTGAATCAATAACTAGCAGCAGAAAAGATCTGTGGTCTCAGATTCTTCCTTATCATTATGTGAATTGCCAGTGATTCATTACACAGCTGGAGCATTCCTTCAAGGAGGAACTATGCGTATCCAGAACTCTAAGCACTAGGAAAGTATTAGGGATATTTCAGAAGTATAAAATGCAAATTATATTGATTTATTGCAAACAACAAAAAAAGAATTTATTAAAAAAAACCCAAGAACCAAATGCCAACCCCCGCAAGCCATCATCAATCAAGGACCTGAAATGACTAGGTTAATTCATTTGAGAAGTTCTGAAATTCCACAGCTCAGTGGTTGTTGATACCCCTTTTTGTGGTAAAATGTGATAAAAGAGGCAGGCTTAGTTTTTTTAGATTCAGTGCATGCCTTCCACTTTGATAGCCATTTAGAAACAAATGCAAACTCGCTGTAAACTTGATGACTAGCTCTCAGGATCTGAAGTCAGAATAGCCAAGAATTAATGGATGGTGGAGGTTTCTAGAATGTTCAAACATTTTCTTCATCTGATAAATGTAGATTAATTGAAACATTTTATTTGTAAGTAAGATGCACAAAATATGCTGTCATATGACCCTTTCAGATGTAATTATAGATCTCACAAGAGTTTTTTTCACAGGTCTCTGGCTTAAAATGTCACTTTAAAGTCATTCAACCAGGGCCCAATTGTGAAAATCTAATCAGGATGTATAGACTAAATTCCCCAATACTCACTCTGTACTTCGCAAAATCACATATGAATTGAACAAGAGTGTAACAAATCTGTCCTGAGAACTGCAACACCCTTCAGTACTGTCCTAATTAGGACAATATACACTCTCCTGTGTAACTTTCAAGTATCGTTCTTATTTATATCACAAGTAATGTAATCTTGCTGGAGACCATGTTCCTTATTAAGACTAAAATTCTTTATATTTGCATGTCTAAGTTTCCAGTATTGCAATTATCTGCTCAAGGCCAAAATTAAATATTAATTTCAAATTAGCGTTTAAAAGAAATCCTATAAAAATTCAATTATGAGATCCTTACAAAGTTAAGTATAATTGTGTTCTTCAAAAGTAGTATTTAGTGAGAATTGCCTTTATTTGACCAAATGGTGTTCCTGAATATCACTGGGGTTGCAACCAGTACATACCACTTCACTTCTACTGTCCCTTCTTCCTCACACTCTTCTTCAACATCAGCATTTTGTGCCTCCCAAAGGATCTAAACCTTTGTGAACTCCTTCAGTGTGGGCCTTTTACTTGGGGAAGAGTCCTTCAGGAACACACTAATCCAGTGTGGGTTCCTCCACGGGCCGTATTTCCTGCTAGAAAACCTACTCCTGCATGTGGTGCTTTCTATAGGTTGCAGCTTTTGCCAGGACACTGCTCCAGTGTGGGCTCTCTGGGAGCTGCAGCTTTCTCATGGCACAGCTACTTACTCTGCTGTGGTGTCTTGCGTGGGCTGCAGGGTGAAAATTCCCTCTGACATATTCCTCCACAGGCTGCAGGGAGATGGCTTCACTGTGCTCTTCTCCATGGGCTGTAGGGGAATCTCTGTTCAGGCGTGTGTGGGAAGAAGTCCTCTACTTCTCCTCTGATCTCGGTATCTGCAGGAACGTTTCCCTGACATTTTCTCACTCATGTTTCACAGCTGCTGCATACTGTTTTTTACTATTTCTGAAATATGTTATCACAGAGGCACCACCAGCATCACTGAGGGTTTCAGCTTTGGGCAGCAGTGGGGATTGGTTGGAACTGGTTTTGTCCAACAGGAGACAGTCCCTGATCTCTTCTCACAGAGGCCAACCTTGCATAGGCCCTTTGTTGCATAAACCCAGCACAGTATTTTTAAGGGTTATAAAAAATATTATTAAGGGTGATAACCAATATCATTAGGATTTTTGCTAAGTAGAGGCTTAAGCACAGATTATTTTTATTTTTTACTACTTACTCTTTCTTTCCACAAGAACATATGTCTTTCCCTTAATTAGTTACTAGCAAATAAGATGTTCTGCGACACACCATAGCAGCCACTTAAAGTGTGGTTGCTATTATCATAATTTCAAGTTAATTGCATAAAGTAGGAACACAGTATATCCTAACTCCTTTGTGATCTCTCATAAATAGTAGTCTTTGCATTAACCAGGTATTTTCTCATGCCTTATAGGTAATTATGACTCTAAAATCTTAAATAGGATGAATTTTTGTTGGTAGAAAAAAAATGAAAGTTTGTATGGAGCATCAGTTTCAGCTGTTATTACCAAATTTATAATCTTTTTTTTCATCTGAAAGGAAAATCTGTCATGAGCGCAAAAAAAGTACAAATACGTCCAGATTCAAAATATCTTTTAAAAAAAAGACATTCCTGCAATTTAACTTAGTCAAGTGCTCTGTGACTCACAATAGATTTTACTGTATTAAAATTTTCCAATCATGTATCATTTTGCCTCTAAAACAAGATTGAAAATAAATGAATTTGGCAGCTTACTAAAGATTATATTCAATAGACAGAAAATAATGCTATCATGCGTGCAAAAACCTGTGTTTGAACAAATACCCAAAGACAGAGAAATGCAGTACCGACAGTTAAAGGCACACACAAAGAGAAGTTAGTCATCATAAATAATAACCAAAAGAATTAATATCAAGATGTTGTTTTGATAACAAGAGATATCTTCTAAATGTTTAGAGTTTCAGTTGGTGTGACAAAGCTTTCTTCAAAACTGCGATTGTTGAAACATTATTATTTTTAATATATAGCTTGAAATTAATGGCATCGTAAGTTAAAAGATTGTAGGAAAGCACAAAAGTACAACATTTTGAAAACAGAATAGATGAGTCTGTTCCATTTGCCACATAGTCTGCTTATTTCATCATCTTTTAATCCTCAAATTAGCTTCTGAATATGTGAGATAGGGTCCAAGTTGGAGAAAGTCCTGTCACAGACTTAGTAGCCAAGGATCCTGGTTCAAAAGACAGGTGTCTGCCAAAGAAGGCAGGAACCTTCCTGGAATGCAAAAGATGATCCCCACCCCCCAAAATATCATAATTTTGAAATTACGGGACTTTCAGGCAAAGATGGGGAAAAAGAATAACAGTTCTTTAGTAGACTATCTACAGACAAACAACAACAACAACCATAGCACAACAACAAAAATCCAGAAAACCCCAAACTCGCCTTTTTCTCGCCCGCGGAGCAAGTTCCCCTTTGGTGTAGTTACGACCACAGCCGGCAGGGGGCGCGGAGGGCTCGCGTTGAGGCGGAGGTGCTGCAGTGACTCCCCGCGGCTGCAGGGGGCGCTGGTGGCTCAGGCGGCTCCAGAGGGCGGCCCGAGGCAGCGCTGGGCCTCCCCGGGGGTAATGGCGGCCGTGGGGAGAGAGGGTGGAAGTGGGAGTGTTTTGGTTTTCCCCAGCTCTCACAAGTCGTGCGCGGTGTCCAGGCGATGGCAGCAGCAGCCAAGGCGCCAGTAAGCAGCCGGGAAGTGCTCTGTCCTGAGAGAGGGAGGAGGTGGGGGGCCCAGTTCTCCTCAGGCACCCATGCAGATGGTGAAGGTCTCTCCCAGCAGGGGCGGGTGCCAAAATGTCTCAGTCCAGTGGCCGCTCCAGCAAGCAGCAGCCCACCAACAGTGAGGAGAAACAGCAAGGAAGGTTCAGCTACAGCAGCAAGCCCTCTGGGCCAGAGAAAGTGCAGCACCAAAACCCACAACCGTCTGCCTTCCAAACGTGAGGCAAAGACGGAACCACCCCCAGCTAGGGAACTGCCAGAAAGCACACCGCTTCCTCTCCTCCCAGAACCGTTCCAGCGGCACCCCAAGGCACTGGCTGCATCCTTCGTCTCTTAATCAAGGTCCGTTTGCCATTTCCGTGACAGCAAATGGGAAGAAAATGCCCTTAAGAAACGTAATCCCCAACACCAAGGATTTTGCATTCAGAGTCTTTTTGCCAGCAGACACTGAGATAGTGATTCTTCTGACATGGACAAGTAGGGACCTTTTTAAAAGAAGCAGAGAAGAGCCAGGAAAATATATAAAGGTGGAGGAGCCAAAAACCTGTAACTCATACCCTTGTTTTCAAGAGCATGTAGATGCTTCATTAAAATGTGTTTCTTTGGGAAAGAAAAAAAAAAGAGAGAGGGAAATTTGTAATACTTCATGTGTTTTCACTGCCTTGTTTTGCCTGTTCTTGTAACAGTCTGTCTAGGAGCCATTTATTTCCTAAGAGACAGAATGCCAAAATTCAAATCAGGAAGAAAAATTGAGCAGTATTAACAAAAAAAAAAGGGGGGGGAGGAAGACTAAAAATATACATTTATGCATATACTCTGTATATACAATATATATACATATCCTCTCATACATGCATTTAAATTCCTAAGATAATTTATTTGCTTTAATATAGGGTCAGGGCACTGAACAGATTACTTTTATTTTTTTATCCTTTTCCCAGTTTGGTTCAATATGCCTTAACAATGCTGGAGAGGAACACATGTTGCAACAAAGGCTGAGCATAGAGAAATTGATCTGTTTGGGAGTGAATAATATATGTACGATTGATCTTACCATCTTTATTCAGCAGAAAAAGTAGTCTGTTTCAGTGCTTAATGCTTGTTACTGAAAAGTTAACAAGTAAGCTCGTGCCAGCTTTGGAGAATTATTCATTTCTTCCATGGAAATTTCAGATTCATGGGCAATTAGCAGAGAATAAATAGTTTTATGCTCAAAACTTTGTATATGAAAAAAGAAAGCGTGCCATAAAGTCAATAATTTATTGTTAGCATAATTGATATCTTAGCCTAATCTAAGAATCATTATTAGTCAAGATGTAATTATTTCAGAAATTAAAAGAATGTGTTATGAATTTTTAGCAGCAAAAACAACATAATGGAGGTTGATAAACATACACTTTTGCCTTTTATCTCTTTTCCTGATGTTCTGTGAGGCTATGCAGGGTATCATTTCTCAAGTCCTCTACCCTTTTAGCATACCTGTATTTGTACAGCATTGTTAGAATAACAGTGGGTCTAACAAAACAGATCACTGTTAACGACTTGTTCCCTGGGCTCTAAGCCTGAAGAAACCTAGACATCTACTGTACTTTCACATCCTCTCATGATCCTTAATCAAAGCCTAACAAACTTTCCCAAAACTTATTCTTGACATGTTCTTAAGACCCATGTTTCTATTGCAGCTTCTGGAGTCCTTAGACACCAACAGAAGCCAGACACTGAGTCTGAGCTGCAGTGGGCTGACAGCTGGAGTACATCAGCAGCCCAGTGCTAGTCCCTCAGGTGGCGAGCAGCTAGAGCAACTCTTGGTAATGCCTCATGCAAAGGCGAGCCTTTAATATAGCAACATTACCACTTAAATGTAGCAAACTACACATGCTTCAAAATTTATTTCTCCATGGTTTCAGAATACCAGGAAAAAGAGTAGGATGGGTGTCTGGCTCAGGTCACGGCTCGCTGAGGAACATGTAACTCTGCTAACCTATGCATCTTCCTGCCTTCGGCTTTATGTCACACTATTTCCCTTGTGTGTTCACAGTGACATTCACCAGGTTGAACAAGAGTTATGGAGACAAAGAAGTTCACTGAGCTGAAAATATAGGTTGTTTATTGCTAATTTCTTTTTGGTGTGTTAGTTTTCAGTTCCCTCTGTTCCTTGGTCAAGAAGAACATATAGTTTCATGAGTGCTAATACCACTGCAGGATCAGTAGGTGAAATATGCTTTCGCTAGACACAGATGATATACATTGGATTTGCACTATTATACTTTATTCTCAAGGGAAGTGTGATACTTCACAACAACCAGTATAAGTTAATTACAGTAAAATAAACAGGATAGATTTCCTTGTACCCATGTACACTGCATTTAGTGATATGTGTGGCTTCTGGAACACAAGAGTTGAAAGCCTTTTACTTGGCAATGTATTCAGTTTGGATTGCTGACTTGACAGCTGTTAATTTTGTCAACAAAGCAGATACTTCAGTGTTAAATGTTGTCTTAATCCAAACCCTCCCTGTGTCTGCACCTCCATAATGAAATTACTTAAGACAATTGCTGCTTGCCAAAAGATCAATCTGGATAACACGAGTCTTGTCAAAGAGCAGAAGGAGGACATCATGAAATTCGGGGAATTTTTTTGCCTCAACTTCAATCATATAATCCTATAAAGTAACATTACTTGCTTGATGTAGAGAAACATAATGCCTAATTGGTTATTCCATTTATGTTTTCAGATGCAACCAGACTTGTTCTTCTAAAGAGTAAGAACAGAATTTTTAAACAAATCTTTTGATGACATTTTGCTGCCACTATCTGTGTTTTACTATGAAGACTGAAGTGAGATATATTAAAAAAGTGTCAAAATCAGTATAACTTTGCACTTTTATTCACAGTGCAGATGAATTCAGCACTTCCCACTCATCCCAAACTGATTCTTTCTTTTTTCCCTGTCTCCTTCAGTTCTTGCTTCAATAAGAAGTGTGAAAATGGCGAAAATTGCTAGAGAAGTTGCCTACAAACTGTAGTACCTTCTCTCTCAGATTTCGTACTGAACTGATTTCAGCCCAGAAGAATTTGATGAGTGTGCCTACCAGATCAAACTTTCTAGATCAAATACAGTATACATACATCTAGCTGTATGTCAAAATTGTCACAAAACATCAGGGAGGGTCATCCAACTCAACTTCAGTTGTCTGAGCACAGATATATTATCAAATCTAGTAACCTTAATTCCCCACGGAGAGCAATACACTTCAAGGATTTGTTTCATCTAGCCAAATTTAAGTATTTAAGGCGAAATGAATAATGTTTGAAGAACACTTCTGTTCACTGACTGTTGGGAGAAAAGTGTTAAATGCAGAGAAGGAGGAAGGAATAATTTTGCTCAAAGTGACCTTGCAGCTGGGAATGCTAAAACTGTCAGTGTGGGAAAACTACGTTTATTATGCCTAATGTTGTTCATCCTCTACCTGTTTTGAGAAGTAGAAATCCTGTGGAGAGACAGCGCACTGTCACACAGGTGTGTGAATCCTTTTAATATTGTGAGGCAGGCAGTGAGCCCCACCTCCGCTGCTGTCCACTAGGATGAGCTGCGCCGAATGCTCCCTGTGTCCCCATGAGTCTTTGGTTGCCATTTGATGGTTGCCCTTGGTTACCCATATGTGTCAATTCACACACCAACTGCTAAAGGGTATCAAGAGTGGTGGGATCAGATGCCAACACGGACACAGCTGAATTCCAATGCTAGATGTCCACATCGGGCCACCTGCTCTTGTAGGAATGTCTTCACCCCAGGGACCTTGGTGATGCAATATTTAGACACTGGTTGGGTTCACGTCCATCCTACCAATGGGTTGTAAAGTGGACAAAATAGACTGTATTGCTTTCTAAGGCATAAAAAACAACTGACTGCTAAAGCGAGCTGGAAAGTATGATTTAAGTAGGAACTGTCTTTGGAAGTTACAACAAATTTAAAAAGTTGTACACCCCTTTTTTTTTTCTTTTTTTTTTTCTCCAATAATATTCATAGAAAGATATGCATTCTCACTGAAACTTTTTAACTTTTTGGATTTTCTTTAATAAAATGGATTTTCTACAGTTTCTCGTGGGTTCAACTTCAGAAAGATATTGTTTTACATTTACCTGATTTTTAGAGACAAAAAAAAGTCTTTGCTAAATTTTATCTGTCATAAATTGACAAATTCAAACACACACTGACATGAATTATACCATTTGGTAAATGTAAGATCCTTCTAGTGTTTGAGCTTTTGAGAAGCAGATTTATACTGTGATAAATTCACTGAGAGTTATTAGCAATGTGTAAAATATGCTCATTTCCAGGAAATCTATGCTGCAAGTTTTATTCAAATATGACATATTTCTACTGTTAAGCATTAAACTGGTCTTCTAAATACACATTCTAAGGAAAAAATACACATATATTGGTAGAAAAGTGGCAGTCTAATCATAGTCACTAAAGCTATAAATACACCGGAATTAGAATATTTCAATGTTATGAAGAACCATTCAAAATTTATATTAGAAAGTTGCAGATTTGTTCACTGAAACTGACTCTTATGAAGTAGCAGAGCATCATAAAGAAATGATCATGAAAGATCATATACAATAGAGTACAAAGTAATAATGACATGAATATTTTCACATCAGAACTGTGGGGCAAATGCCAGTTTCACTGTGATTTAAAGGTAAAGAAATCTTTCCTCCAAATGGACGTGGAAATGTTTGAACTACCTTTCCCTCCAAGGAACTGTTCAGCAATAATTCCCAAAAGGAGTTTTATTTATAATCCTGAAACAAAGCAAAAGCAAAACCAGCCAACATACTGTCTTTTCATACATTTCATCTGAAATGCATTTTTAATATCAACTGACTTATGTTTTTGTGTCGTCCTGACTGATCAGATAAAAAAAATTCTCAGTAAAATTACTGTATTTGTAGATACTAAACTTTTATTCTTAACATTTTAAGTTTTCCTGAACAATAAGACCTACCCATTTTAGGTATGGATACCGCATTGTATTTAAATAATTGCAATATATATATGCAATATCTGCAGTGTAGTCATAATTTATATAGTGATGAACAGTCCTCTTGTGCTAAATCATTGGGGTTTCTGCATGGTTCACATAGATCTGCTTTGGTCCTGCTTCCAGTGAGGGGGATGATCAACTTGGTCTCCAGAGTTCCTTACTAATCTAAATTATTTGATGTTTCTATTATTTTATAGAGACAGAGACAAATAATATCTAACACAGACTTCACTGGAAGTTGTGTATGTGTACATGTGTTTATATACATGTAAACCTAACAAAAATGTGTTTAAAATTCAAATGACTTGTGGAAATTCAGGAACTTTTTTCTTACAACCTTACTGTAAACTTTGGCTCTTATGGTTTCATCATACATTTCCAGAAAAAATTTAGATGTCAATGGACCGCTTTTATTTAGAGAAACATAGCAATTAGATCCAAACTAAATTTCCTGCTCTCCAGACTAAACACACATCAGTAGTACCTCAGTATCACCTGTAAGGCATATACTCCAGAAGGCAGATATTACAGAATCACAGAATGGGTCAGGTTGGGAGGGAATACAATGGGGTCACCTGGTCCAACCTCCCTGCTCAAGCAGGGTCGTCCCAGAGCACGTGGCACAGGATTGTGTCTGGATGGTTTGTGAGTATCGCCAGTGAGGGAGACTCCACAACCTCTCTGGGCAACCTGTTCCAGTGCGTGATTACCTGCATGTAAAGAAGCTCTTCCTCAAGTTCAGGTGGAATTTCCTGTGCCTCAGTTTCTGCCCATCGCCTCTTGTCCTATTGCTCAGCACCACCGAGCAGAGCCTGGCTCCATCTTTTGACACCCTTACTTCAGATACTAATAGACATTGATGAGGTCCCCTCTCAGTCATCTCTTCTCGAGATTGAATAGGCCCAGCTCCCTCAGCCTTTCCTTGTAAGAGAGATGCTCCAGCCTCTGAGTTGTCTTTGTCACCCTCCACTGGACCTGCTCCAGGAGCTCCATGTCTCTCTTGTACTGAGGCACCCAGAGCTGGACAGAGCACTCCAGATGTGGCCTCACCAGGGCTAAGTAGAGGGGCAGGATCACCTCCCTTGTCCTCCTGGCAATGCTCTTTCTGATGCACCCCAGGACACCATCGGCCTTCTTTCCCACAAGAACACAATATCTTTATGGTCCGTCACAGAAAGCTCCACTATTTCAAAATTACTTGGGGGAAGAAGGGGGCTGGGGAGAGGGAAATGAAGCAGACACAGTAGTCTA
Organism: Cnemophilus loriae; assembly: GCA_013397755.1. Taxonomy (NCBI): domain Eukaryota; kingdom Metazoa; phylum Chordata; class Aves; order Passeriformes; family Corvidae; genus Cnemophilus; species Cnemophilus loriae. The sequence continues at coordinate 1,068,949 of VZTF01005243.1, forward strand.
GTTGTTGTCTCATTCCTCAGAGGGGAATAACTGCTTCCCTTGATATCTTGCCTTTCCTCTGCAGCAAACAGTCCACATTCTCCACAAGGTAACACAAATAAATGGCGTTAAACTTGTCCACCAGGACTACAGGTACATGTGTTAAATGTGATAAAGTTATGAATTCTTCTACTTCCACAGAATGAGATGCAGTCCTAATTATTTAGTTGCATTAAGTGAAAAAAAAAAAAATATCGTAGGTTACGGAAATTTAAAGAACTTCTCATGATCATATTTACACCAAATATAAATGCAGTTATTTATTGAAATGGTTTGAACCTAAGAAATTTTCCTTCAATGTAAAAGTTTGAAGATATACAAAAGTAGTGTTTTAATCTTGACCAGCAGTCACATGCCCATACGGCTGCTCTCTCACTCTCTGTCCTCAACAGGGCAGGTAAATAAATAAGATGTAAAAGCTTATGGGATAATGACAGGGTGATCCCATATCAGTTACAAGCAAAGTGTATCTGACGTGTAGAAGATTTGTCTAATTTATTGCCAATTAAAAGAGAGTTGGATACTACAAAACGTAGACAAAAATGTTAAAACAACATTTTTCCTCCACTCTTTCCCAGGCCTAACCTCGTTATTTTATTCCTGAGTCCTCTGCCTTGTCCCTCTAGCAGGGGCACAGAGGCATGAAAAATGGAGGTTGAGGTCAGTCCGTTACAGCTGCATTTTGATGCTCCTTTCTCTTCACACTTTTTCCCTGCTCCTGCATGAGTTATCTCTACAGGCTGTAGTACCCAGTTACTCTGTAGTGTGATCCTCCATGAACAACAGAGTGGATATCTGCTCCACTGTGCTCCTCTCCAGAGGCTTCAGGGAATTTGTGCTCCAGTGCCTGGAGCACCTGCTTCTTCACTGATCTTGGTCTCTGCAGTGTTTTCTCTCACGCTTTCCTTTCTCACTCTTCTTTCTGCCATGCAGTGGTTTGTCCTTTCATGAAAATAATTTTGAGTGCTGTGTTCTGAGTCCGTTGTGGAGCCAGCTGGATCTGGCTGCGTCTGACATGGGGCGGCCCTTGACATCTTTTCACAGAGTTCATCATGCGGCCTCCTGATACCAAAACCTGAACACACAAACTGAATACTGCAAGTTATATCAATTTTACAAAAATTCAAAAAAGCTACCAGGATATTATGATTTCTCTGTACAAACCCACTAACCTCATTTTTTAGTGCCACTTGCCTCTGGTCCTTGAGCTCAGTCTTCTCTTACTGTCTACCTGGGCTAGGAGGGAAATTTTAGCAAAATCTATTACAGCTTTTGTATATTCTCTACTTCCATTTCACACATCTGTTTTATTCATCTGCCTCTTCTGGCAAACTGACTCACAGTGACTGATTCTGGGTCAAGCTGAATCTATGCAACACTGGGCGCACACAAAGATCTGCTGGTTGATAGAAATACATAACTGAGTTCGTGTAATGTTAGATGTCAGATTCATCTCTTTACAGATGGCAACATGAAAGCACCCAAAAATACTATGACATTTGAGAAGGACCAATCTGTGCTTCTTTGCTTACAAGACAATAAATAAAATATTTGTATTCACATACAACTCAAAAGTTGGCTTCAAAGTAGAGCTTACTATAAAGGCTGAAATGTGCTGGAATTTCACTGGAGGAAATTTAAACTGAGTAATTTCAAAATTGTAGATAACATTGTTAACAACTCAGATGCTCCTGAAAATATACTCATAGAAATTTCATGTTGTTCAGAAGGCAATTATAAATAAAAAGAATTTAGAATTTTAAGAAGGAGCTTATATTAGGTTTTTATTAACATATTAACAAGATACATACATCATGCTCAAGCAAAACCTTGGAGTGTAACTTTTAATTCTATTGACTTTTAAATCTGTGAAGCCTGAGGTCTGAAGCCTCTCTTTCCAGGACTAATGTTTCCAAATATAGAGACATACAAATTAGCAAGGAAGATCCAAATTGTGTTCAGCTCTTTGCAAAATATTGACTAGAGTAATACTACTCTCTTTCACGGTTCATTATTAGTTTACTTCTTTCGCTAATTCTGATGTAGCTGACCTGCAACGAAACAGTTCTCAGTTCCTGTAGTACTGATCAATCTGTTCTTACACTCTGAATTCGCTGTTCAAGCACTTGAAGCTTTCTTAGATGCCCAGTCTGTCTTTCTGCTCCTCAGCCTCCTCATCTTAAAGGCTTGAGAACTGCTGACTCTTTGAACCCAGCAGATCACCGACACAGCATCAGATGAAAGGCTGAAAATGCAGTCCATGCAAATACAGTTTTCTTTTTAACAAACATTAGGAATATTTGCTTCTAGCTTACGGAATGGCTTTGCTAAGTCTTCAATTTTCTTGTTTGCAAACAGAAATCTGATCTACAAATGAGTGCATTTCAGCTCAGCTAGCTGTCTAAAATTGAAATGGCTGGTCAGAGTTTGAAATGTAGTCTCCCTATATAGTTACTCAAGAGAAAGAGGCAACTCCCAGAAGGTAATCCATCTCAGCTTGGTGGTGTGTCTGAGATAAGGGCATGAATTTTCTGTGGCAGAATCTATTCCTCTATTGTCTAAAAGGGGAGGGAGAAGAGGCCTAGACAAATAGTTTGACTAGATGCCCATTTTTCAGGCAGCTAGAGTTAGGTGAGATGCATTTCATCCAGGAGTGCTTCTCTCCCTCATCAATAGACCAGTGTTTCTCAATCAGTTGGGTATGAAAAAATTAAAATATCCTTTTAATCAGGCAAAAATGCAAAATATCCCAGTTTCACACCACACTAATGCCCACACAGGCATTTACAGCCATTCAGAAAGTAATTCTCAGCCTCCAGGCCCCCTAAAACATCTCTCTGGTACAACTTCTTTGCCCAGAACTACAAACACCTCTTCAAACAAATATAACACAGAAGGAGTTTCATATCAATTCTTGTCTCTTCAGCTCATGCCTGATCTGCATTGATAATTAAAAAAAAAAAAAAATCATTAATCTCATAAATAAAAGATCTATTGAGCAGGCTAAGTACAGATTTTTAATCGCAACATGGAAAGAGGGACTAGAAAAAGAACAGAAAATAGGAACAGGATGGGAAACTTCGAATAAATGCTTATCAGTGAGAAGAAAATAACTTATAAATATTATGCAAGTTCTCTTACACCTTTAATATGATAGCAAATATACCTTGTTTTTTTGTGAAATGTGCTGTCAAAAAATATCTAGAGGTAAAGAGAGTGTGAGTAGTGTCAATAAAACGTAATATCTGACTTCTGGAGGATATGACTTACGAGGGGATACTGAGATACTACTGACATTTTAAAATTTGGGGGTTCATTCCAGTGAGAGCTTAAGTGATTAGTTCCAGATGCCACAGCAAATGAAAACAGATCAAATATCCAAAATATTCCCATTCTTATTTATTCACCTAGTGTGATTTGAAAGGATGCCTCACTAAATCCAAAAGATCTTTGTCAGTTAGGATAAATTATTCAAATATTGAACAAGTTACTCTTTATTCTCTGAGCTGACATGACATAGAAAGGTTGTACCTACAAGTATTTTGGAGATCGTGGGATGGACCCTGGGATATCTCTAGGCTACTCCTCTGCCAGCAAAAGGGCCACCTCTGGGGTCAGACCAAGCTGTTCACGTCTTGGTCCAGTTGAGGAATAAAATCCTCTGAAGGATGGATGCCTCTCAGGATAACATGTTCCACTGCTGACCATCCTCAACAGAAGAGGAAATAAAGAAGTCTTCTTTTTTTTTTTCTCACAATATCCTATTAAATAAGGATAATAATTTGAGAAAAAATTAAAACTGAAGTAATTCGAAGTATTTAATGTAGTCCTTAACTGTTTCAGTTAAACTTACTGGTGATAAGTCTGGGAAAAGAACAGAACTAATACCAGGATTTAAGTTATTTGATTTCGAGTTAGGAAAATAAAAATCTGAAATAAAGGAAATGAAACCCAATCTGTCTTGTATAGATATTTTTTGTTGCTCTGACACTTAACTATAATTTTGCCATTTTAGTTTGAAACAACAGCAGAAATGACATTTTAATATTTCCAGCTTCTTTTGGAAGTTGGTAGCTGATAGGTGTTCCAGTCCTGTTGTCTTAACAACTGTCCCAGAATAATTATTAATGGGGAATAAATAAGAAAATGCTGCTACTGTGAGTTTCAATTTAAACATTTACTTTAATTTTATAAACTAATGAAGCGTTGAAACTTTTTGGAATATTACTTGGAGAGGTTTATCCAGTCTTTAAAATGTCTTTATTTACAAATGTGTCTATGTTTTTAATGCATTCAAGCAGCTATTTAACCTATGGAAATATGGATTATTTTCTCAACAATCAAATACTTATTTATATGCAGATTAGATACCACCTTTTGTGTTTATATTTAAACATTGAGTTGATATTAATTTTTCTTGATTAGTATAATTTCCCTTACATTATTACTTAGAAACAAATATATTATCAGTGTTATTTTTTCATTGCCACGTAGTGTGTATGCCGCTGTAGCTCTACTAAAAACGTATTTTAATAATCAGCCTCTGTCTTCAGAGGCAAGGAAAATGCAGAAAACACAATTTTTTTGTTTTTATTTTTTTATTTTTTTTACTGTGCAGGCCAATAAACATTTTCATGATTGGGTTTCTCTTTATACAACTTCATATGGACAGCATGAGTCATCCTGAGTAGACTGCTCTTCTGCAGCATTTAGTTAAGAGTCATCTTGGGACTCCAGACGCTATGGAAAACTTTCGCAGTTTGGTTCTTTAATATTACTTTAGACAAATGGAATAGCATTTATTTCCTCAAGAAATCTCATAGATATTTCCACTGTGTATTTTAAAGAACACATTTCTGACTTTGTTTGCTTTTCTTTCATACACCCTACTGAAGGCAGCTTATTAAAGTCCTATAATTCATATTTTGAGAAATTTTATATTCCCAGTCTTCTTACAGATTAATTAATTATTCTCATCAACATTTTCTTTCTGTTTCTGTGAACACTGTATAAACATCTAATATGATTCCACAGCTAGTGAAAATGAAAAGAGAATAACCTGTATAATGTCTTTCACATACAGATATGTTTTTACTGAGTTGCTCCTAGAATAATATTTGTGAGAACCAGATATATATGGTATTATATAATCTAATTCTCTGTAAAAAAGGCCTTTTAATGAGCTTGACAGTCTCCTATTAACTTTGTTTTGATTTTTGTCATCATCAAGAGATGGAAAATAGCATTCATCAATATTGTGCCATTGTAGCAGTAGTAATCTGTCAGCAAGTATGAAAATATTAATAATTTTAAAGTATTGTTACAGTAACGAGAGTTTTAATAATGATATTTGAATTAAGCACACAATAATGACAAATGTTAAATTCTAGATATGGTGTCCTTACTTGTTTTGTTCTCAAAAGAGAACGACAAGATACTTTCTTTACCATATTCTAACAATTATTATTCCACTGACTTATTTTTCTATTACATATTTTCTAGCCTATCAGAACTCATTGCTTTTGATAAGAGGAACATATGAAGGCAAATAACCTCAGGATGACCTTCACGCAGAATTTCTCTAAAGTTAAAGACAGCTCATTCTAAAACCTACAAATTATCTTCCATATGAGAGATACTATGGCAAATAAGTGATCATTCTCACCTTGATTACTTTCTAGTGACTTACTTTTTATAACACTGTGGCTTTTCTATGGAAATATCTCTGCAAATAATGTAGTAGTAAATTTTAGTAGTACGTCTAGTAACAGATCCCACTCGTTGAAGTCATCAAAGTTCCCTCAAAATTTTCTAGGATATCTTTTAGAAATTAAAAGAAGTAAATGATGTATTTTTCCACTAGTACTGCAGCAATCTTTGCAAACTAGCAATATTTAAAAGTTACCTAAGTACTTTATTAGTTGAGATATTTTAAACTATATTTTCTCATACTTAAAGAATAACAATTAAAAAGTTAGATTAATTGTAAAAGATAACAATCTAATAAAATGTTCAATTTACATTATCAATATGCATCACTAGGTTTATTAAAATTGCACAATGACAGTAGAAATTCAGTGAGACAAGACAAAGATTATGGTATTTTAAAATTCTCCAACTTTCTTATTGAGACTAAATGAAAGAAGAGAAATAATACATATTTAATTATGCCCCGAGCCTGCTAAAACTTATGTGTGTTTCTAACTTAGTGGCAGTAGTTACATTCTTTTCAATATCACTGTTGTTAGCAAAACATTAAACAGATGTAGAAGGTTTGGCAGGGTGAAAGTTTACAAACTGGCTTCCTTGAGACAATGAGTCCCAGTTTTTCCTTCTGAAATAATGTAAAAAATGGCTTGTAAATGTTAGGACTACACATTAGTTCTTTTTTTTTTTTTTTTTTTTTTTGTTTTTTCAAAAACTGTTTTTTTTTTAGCAATGGAATGAAGAAAGAAGAAAGAAGTTAACAGCCTTGGGAAATATGATGAGCCGAAGTCAAAGAGCAAGGTGATTAAATGGAGACCATAACAGGTGCAATACCCTCACGGGTACGAAAACATAACAACACCTGGATCTTATATTCCTTGTGTAGTAGCCATCTGACTATGAGTAAATTCCCTTTTGCTGTAATAACTCCTTCCAATATGTAGGAAGCAATTATTAATGATTCTGGAGATAAGTGTTTCTGTTGGGAGAAGTTCTGTGCGTGTATAGGAGAAATCTGATGGGAACGGCTATTGAAGGAGTTATCTAACTTGAAAGAAAAGCAGCCTTGGGTTCCCTTTACAGCCAAAAGGAGGATGTACTTATTTTTATTTTTTCCATTAAAGAGCCCAGGCTAATTTCTCTCCTGATATAAGTGCTTCTGTTCAGCATCTAACACTGTGTAGAATATGTGCAACAGAAAGAGGGGAAAAAAGAGATTATCTTAGTATTGTTGAAGGAAAACAAGCCTGAAGGACACTGAATGAACACAGCTGCTTCCTAATCTGCAGGAGATTCTGATTTTGAAACTTTTTTTATCTATTCAAAGTAATAACTTGGTCTGCCATGCGTTTGACTGAATGGGAGCCAGTGTGCATACTATAAAGTGACAATATTGTAAGAAAATCTCCTTTAACTTGAGGTTGTATTAATTGCTGCCTAGGTGTATGACTTTATCTTTACTCTTTGATCAGCTCTTAATGCACATGAGTACTGCTCACCTTTGTAGATGGCTGTCATTCTGAGAAGATTTCAGCCTTTAGAAGCTATTGAAAGTGTAAGCAGAACCGTGTAATTGCTCAATGGTCTGTTTTAGAAAGAGAATCTACAGAACATGAGATAATTTGGGCAGAAAGGAGACCAGTGGCTATCAAAAGCTTTTCTTCTCTTTGTCCCAGCTACTTTCTATTAAATGTAGGGTTAGGACATACTTTTACTATAATTTAAGAGGTACAGTCTATCTATAAAGAGTCTATTAGCTCTCAGGATATCTCTATTAGATCAGTGTTGCACCTAGGTATTAGGATGACTCTTAAAAGACCTCCAGCAAATAACTAGTGAAAATCACTGTAAACCAATGTCTAAAGTATGTTGCATGAAAGTCTTATTTGTGAACTATTTCCCTAAGATGCTTGAAAATGCTAGAGCATATGATTTCCTTTTAAATCTTGCAGTCTGAATGTTTAAATAAAATAACAGCTCCTGGTGATCAGTAATTATTTTGGAAATAATTACTTGGGTGAAATAATTATTTAAAATTAATCAAAACTTAATTACCTTAACCAAAGGTATGTATACATAAAAACATATAGGTACATACAGCACACAAATTACTCTTTAGCTTTCATAACTACAAGAAAATGCCTGAAATTATAACCTGGCTTCATCCTGTAGTCTCAAAATCCAATAGAATAGTAAAAACATTTCCAATTTATACACCACTGATCTAAGGACAGCTGCATTCTGGCAGGCATTACCATACAGCTTGGAAAAATGCAGGGAAAGGTTCTTCTACAACAGTTTGGAAAACAGGCACCAGAAGAGTGGTGGCAGTGATGTGTCCTTGGCTTCCCTGGGCAACAGTATCTGCTCCGGTCTGTGTTAGTCCCTGGTACTTTTCTCCTGCAGTTGCCCTCAGCAGCCCAATTCTTCAAGTCGTTGGCACAGAGACAACTAGGAAGTTGTGACATTAATTTACTGTGTCCTGACACCCACAAGAGCAACATCTGTCTAAAGGTGGCCCAAGAGATACAGACTTCTGAGTTCCTACGTTTGATAAATGTGGTGTGCCTATGTGAAAATAAGAAGTTTGGGCAACTGAAGGCAATTTAATTCTGCCCTGATATTAAAACCAAAACCAGATAGCATTATCTATGCCTCACAAACTCATTCATATCCTTTGTGTGCTTGCACAGGATAACAGTTTGTCCTACCCTTTGAATAGTTGCAAAGCTCTTAGGCTCATCATGACAGAAGTATCACAAAGAGAAAAATGCGTAATTTGTACAATTTATGTTAGCCAAATGAAGAATAATGGGATTGGTCTCGTCTTGATAACCCCTATCTATTGCCTTCAACGTTATCAAGGCTTTCTTTTTTATAGGGTCTCTTTATTCTCACTTCTTACATTATTTTAAAAACGTTGTGGATATGTGGGGAATTTGTTTGTATTTCAGTAGTGAAGCTGCTTTTGTGCACCACAAAGACTTAAACACTGACTTATCATTATTAAGGCCCAACCTAGCAATTAAGTTTTATAATTTGACAGCAGAAACCATAGGTTTCTTCTCTTATAGTAGCAGTTACGGAGGCACCTGTCAGTTGTTTCACAAATAGTCTTGTAGCCTGGGTTTAAAGATGGGAAGTCTAAATCTGCCTAAAAAAAACCCCAGCTTTTTAAATTTAAAACCATTAATTCCTTCCTCATAATTTTCCAGGGACTATTTTTTATTAAAAACTTTTTAAAAAGTGGCTCTTTTTTTTAAATTAAAGTGCCTCTAATAGAAAGTTTTTGATCATTAGACTAAAAATTGTCCTGGAAAAAATATTTTTTGTTTTGCAAATGCCACCTTTGGAAAATGTTTTCATTTACCTACATAAAATATAGACAAAAATAAATCTTAATTATCACACAAAATTTAGTCTTTTGATACTAAGATATCTGTATTTTTTTCCCCAAATTATTCAAAGATCTTAGTCCAAAAAAATGTCCCTGAAACAGCAATGGAGGTTTGCCTGCAAGTTGGGGAATAAAGCCTTTATGTGATAAAATCTAATGGCTAAAAAGCCCAATTTTTGTGTTTCTTTTATTGTCAACATATTTGATCTCATACTAATGCTCATATTTTAATTATTTATTTGAAAAAATAGTATGTTAAAGGAATATATCTGCAACATCATCAAACAAAACATGTCATTGTTAAGAAAACATGCTGATCTTTTACTAATTGCTACTTCCTTCAAAACATTTGTTTTAACCAGTAGGAACAGGTATGTTTCTTATTCAACAGAAATACTGAGTTCAGCACTCCAAAAGTCTTTAAGGTACTGTTGACAAATGAAGCATTACACAAAAATGTTTCTCCCCGACTTTATATCTAGTCTTTTGGAGGTTTCTTGCTTTGCCCTTTTTTTTATTTTTCCTCTCACAAATATGGTGGATTTCAACACTCTGAAAAATCAAATAGTCCTCAAAAGGCCTTGCAATAATGTTGAGATGGTGATTTTTATATGGAATAAGAGAAGCATTAATATACTTCATTCATATAACAGCATACAACAGCAGCAGAAGCTTAGGAAGAAAATATTACCATAAGCCACAACAAGAAGAATACAGTCTCAACCACAGGCGAGTGATCCTTGGCAGGGCAGAGTTCATCAGATGTGTGTGTGTGTGCAGATGTGTGCACGCGTATGTGAGTTATAATAGAAATCTTTGGACAGCAATCACTGTGCAGCTATGAAAAATCCCATCCTGATGAGTGTTTCCTGGTTACGTATGGCTGGACAGTGTGATGCTGGTGGTGTTGTCCCACCTAAACTCCACCTTGGCAAATAGTGATGGAACCTCTCAAAGACTCAGAGATTGTAAAACACAGCCCTTTTCATCCTGCTGTACAACACCAAGCATTTAACAACATTCCTAGTGCTCTCTCACAGTACAATAAATACAGGATTTTGCTCATAAGATGCTATTTTGCTATTTAGATGCTTAAAAGAATTAAGACTGTTAGAGTATTACACAGCAAACTATAAAATCTGAATCTGATCGAAATAGTAATTGGACCAGACTGATTTAATTACTGGTCTTGTGGCTGGAGTTATAGATACACTAATTAAAACTGTATCTTCCTGCTTACAACCTACATTTCCTCCTTGAACCAGAGGTCACTTTTAATGTTTTGAAGAGCAGCCAGATTGGAACATCTGTGAAATTACCCTTATAAAAAAGGAGGCAAACATTTTATAGCTCACAAGATAAGTGCATCAATAAGCCTTTCCAAAAGCCACCTAGAAAAGAATGACAAGCTTTGAGTTAAAATCTGATCAGACTTAATATAGCAAGTGAAGAATAGATATTAATCTCAGAAGTGGAAATAAATGGGAAAAGATTTTGCTCAAGTGAAGCTGCTAGCATCTGATCTGAGGATCTGAGCTAGAGCACAGTCCATAAGATCATCTCCAAATATTTTGTTGTAGGTACTTCAAGAGATTTGAAAAGCATAAAAGCCAGAGCATGGATATGCTGCTTGAAAAGCAAAATTGAATTAATTAGGCAGGATGGAAGACGATCTCTTAACATAGGAAAACCTGTATTCTAAAACACAATTTCAGAATATTTTCCATTGTAATTTTTATACCTCTTTTTTACTCTATTGAAAATAGATGAAAAATAGAGTGGACAGCTTGGATTCTTTCTGAAATGTATTATTATAGCAGACATGAAGACTGATGGAACTGAATGCAGTTAGATAGCATGATAGGTGAAAGAAGGATAGAGTATCATATCAAAACAGAGTATATTCTGAAGACTTCTTTTCAAATCCTTCTGGAATATCTCCAGTATAACTTTTACTATGTATAACTTATTTTCAAGAACTGAACTCTGTATTTAAGAAAAAAACAAAAAGTAGACCGGAAATATTCTTTAGGGCTATGTAGCTATTTTCTTGTCTTTTATCTGATCTTGAAGAACTGATTTATATGTTTGTAAGTTGTTGGGTTTTGTGTTTGTTTTTTTTTTTTTTTCGGAAAATAAGAGGAAAAGCCAAATAAATCTCTTTCCAGTGAGTGAAAATAAGGTACTTCTATATAAGCTAGTTATGTTTCTTACAGAATAATGCAAACATGGTGCACCAAAATACACCCAAAATTTATCTCCTGAGTCATGAATGGCTTAGGACCCTTAAATATAAAGTAAATGAAGAGTTAAAAATCAATATGCCCTTGGTGATCAGTAATACAAAGATCACTAAATATAGCTATTGAAATGAAGAATCCATTCTTAACCCTAAAGAATAGCAAATATATCACCAGAAAAAACAACAAAAACCATGCTCCCAAATTATTTTGTAAGCAAGCTAAATCCTGAGAATCATTGCCTTCATTCTTACATTTTAAATAACTCTAGTAACAAAGTATGGATCTTTATTTATTTACTTACTGTAGCAAGTCAACTCTGTCACAGACATTAAAATCTTAGCATAGTTTGCTAACTAGTATGACATAAATCAGATGAATAAACCAAATCATAGGAAGAAGGTGTGAAATGCCTGAAAACTTTGAGGGGGAATTTTTAATTTTTCCCCTAAAATCAAGAATATCTAATAGCGTATCTGTTCAGATGTAATTTAAAAAGTAGTTTTCAAAAAAGTGTAGTCTTCTGTAAAATTTTTCAGTTTTTTTCTGAATAGTTTCACAATGAATGCAGAAGACAAAAATGGTCAATATTCATGAAAGGTATTCATATCTTTTAGTTCTGAAAATATTCTACTAAGTTTTACTTATACACATATATATATATTCTGGTTTTGTACAGGAGACAACCTGTTTTGCAAATTCACATGCAGCACCACTTTAGAAATACTAACTAATCTGAAAAAAAAATAGATATTTTTAGTCAATCAAGAATGGAAAAAATAAAATAAATCTTAACTGTGGCTTTTAGGATTAATAAATTCATATAGAATTCTTACATGCAATTTAGCTTTCCCATTTTTTAATACACTATTCAAAAGTGTGAGAATTTTTTTCCTTTTTTATTTTAATCCTAATGTGGTGATCGTTTTCTATTAACACAGCAAAGCTCATACATAAGCAATTATGGAAGAGTTAATACAGTCTTCACTGATACACAAACAAGCATTAATAATAATGCAAATTATCATGGCTGTATGCTGTCAGACTACCAGCTATGTCTCTATATATTCTAGTCTACAATAAATATATGATAAGTCAGTCTTCTTCCACCACTACTGTGTTTTATATCAGAGAATATTTGCCAACTGTCTTGCACATAGGCAGCTATTGCCAGGTATCTAACTCACCTCTCTGTAGGGATGCAGACTTTTACTTGAGCATAAGGAACAGATGATATGTTGTACATTGTCATAGCTTGTCAGAAGTTGCTATATTTGTCTTGCCCTGTTGCAGAAAGTAGTTCACACATTTTTATCCATTATTAAAAGGCACCTGACATACCCAGAGCTGTCTGAAAGGACAATCAAACTTGCTCAGAGGACATTGATGGCTGAAATGGCAGAACACCAAACATTTAACTTAAATGAGAGAACGTATTAAGATGGAATAATCTAGCCAATATAATCTCTGCTTTCTTCAGGAAAGAGAAACTATTGAGAAACAGACCCCAGCACAGGGCATTCACTTTGCTGAACCAATGAATTAGAAATTTTCATAGGAAGAAGATGCAAATTCAAGTGTGAACCAGCTGTATAGCTAAGCACACTATGTTGAATTCTCAAGAGTCATATAGCCTCTTAGAGGGATGTTTATATCTGACATTATAACTTTACCAACTCTAGTGAAGATATTCACCTGAACCACAGAGATGGAAGCCACTCCTTTCCAGTTCTGCTGTTTCTGATGTGCCTAAACACACATTTTTGTCTTAGTTAAACATATGAAACTGTCTTCTGCAATGCTCTGGAGTGTTTCTGAATAAGACACTGAGCATAAACATAGCTATTGATGCAACTCAGCACAACACTGCACATCTATAATTACAGAACTATGCCAAGTTAAAAAAAAACTTACAACAGCATCTGTTCTTGAGTCAAAAGAGCTGAGCTAAAGTAAAAATATTTTCATCTATATTAAACCTGTTCTTATAAATTTACATCAAGTTATGACATTTGAAAAGCTTAATTTGAAGTCCTTTGGTGAATTTCTTTTCTGAACTGCTCTGTAGAGTTCTCACCTTACAGCACAAAGCTGGAATTATGCTGTCACTTACTGGTTTTACACCAGAGGAGTCAATTTTTCGTTTGGTAATGTAATCTGACAGTCTGACAAAAACATTGGAAAAGGCATGACGTGTATTCGGCTCTTGAGAGAATCAGAACTGGTGGAAAAACAGATACTTTAAAGACTTCTCTAAATGGGAAATTCACTCCCAAGTAACGTACTGCAGACTTGTGTCATTCATAGTCCCTAGAGTTTCTTTAACTGACTTCTCATGGCACCACATCAGGCCCAGGAAGGTACCTATAGATCACCTTATGCTATATGTATAGCCGCACCATGAATAAGGCATAATTTTCATCTGTGGCCAAAGAGGTTCCCCTCCTTTTTCCAAAAGGAAAACAAGTGCATTAATGCACTCCTAAAACTGTCCTCCAGCCATCAACAGAGGCTTGTATTCAGACTTAATCTCGTTTACATGACTTCCACCATAACGGCAGATCACCAACTATATAGGGTTTTATTTACATACAGTACGCTCAAGTGCATTATCTCTTTGGAAAAGTGACTGTGAAAAGTCCAGAGCAATTAAGTCACTATATGCTGCCTGTCAGTTTTAGATTAAAAAAAAATTAAAAAAAAAAAAAGATTTTACAGCAAATTTCAGTTGTTCTAATGGAGATTTAACAAGGATCAGCGTCCTTATCCATAGAAAGAAATGAGGGAACATGGGTTGCAAAATGTGTAATTACCGTCTTTTGACTTTTCCTGTATCTTTGGAAAGTTTTCCTTAAAAGCAATGTTTTTCAGTGTTACCGAATTTCTACTAGGTTAGATCAAACAATATAAACACAGAAGCTCCAAATGTATTAAAACTAAGGGCAGATATCACAAATGTAATTTCACTGCCTTAAATCTGGTAAAGTGATACTTGGATTTTTGATATCATTTCAGTCCATACTGAACCTCATTCTAGTTTTCCAGCTGAACCATCTTATGAGGATCTTGGCCAAACTGGAGCAAGCAAGCACACAAAATTTAGTTAAATGTTTCTCTCTTCTCTCTCATCTATTTTGATATGTAATGCAATTACATATATAGTATGTGCAGTCAGAAAGACAACAGTATTTTTTAAAAGGAATAAGCAGCACAGTAAAAAATAAACAAGAAAAGTTCGTATTAATATCAAGTTTATATTTTACCTTGGAGATAATTCCTTAACTAGAATGTCTGGATAAAAATAATTTAAACATTTGAATGATCTGACTCTCATACATTGAAAGAATAAATAAAGAGGAGAAAAGATTAAAAATAAGACTAGAGAATATAGAGTGCAAGCCCAAGACAATAGTTTCAATGAGAGAAACACTATTAAACTGAAAAAAAGTCAGGGGAATTTTAATGTAAAGTTCAAAGATTAACAAAATCTATTTACTCAAATACAAGAGTACTCCAAAACCTAACACTTTTTTAAATGCTATTAACAACAACAACAACAACAACAACAACAACAACAACAACAACAACAACAACAACAACAACAACAATCCTTAATCCTTTTCTTTTTATGAATATTTATGTCTATCTTTATTCCAGCAGACCTTTTTTATCTCACATTTTGGAAAGAAAACAAATCTTGTTGAATGACTTTCACAAGTATTTCTTGTCAAAAAGATTGTCTGAAAGAAAAAGATTTTGGAAAAGGGGGTTAAAGATTTTTCTAAAGTTAATTTAATTTCACTTAGTAGAAGAATTTTTTTTTTTTTCTTTTTTTTGAAAGAGTGAAATTTACTGAGAAAAACCCAGATCTTTCTTGGGAAAGAAAAAAAAGAATAATGACTAAGCTTGTTGGCTTAATAATGAATACAGTAATTTCTGGTTATAATTTGTACTGAGTTTCTTACTCAGAAGCATTAAATACGTTAGCATTAGTCATTTATGAAGGAAAAGGATGTGGAATTGGTAACCTATAGCAGTCATTCTTCAAATTTCACGAGTAAAGCAACTACAAGTCAATTGCCATGGAGTACCTATATTGGGATGTCCTGTCTCTACTTTTCCAGTCTGCATGTATTCGCTGTCAAAAGCACTGGCTTCCTTCTAAACAGTCTATGACTTTTGATGGATTTTAAACCCATAAAGTGATCATTTTGTACTCAGGAAAGAGCAGTGTTGCAAAAAATATTCCATTTGAAGGAGGATTTATATATAAAAGGTGCTTTTATTAGATATATATAGATTCAGAGCATAAAAAAAGAAAGTATCCTGGCAGTTGGGTAAAAGCAAGTAGATTAAAAAAATTAAATTTAGTATAAAATCCTGTAAGTTCTCAATTGCAGAGTTCAGTAGCAGCATATAAACTGTGCTAGCAGGATGTGAATTTTAAGTAATATTTAATTCAGTGTTTTTCAGCTATAGAATGTTTGAAAACTTTTCTAAAACACTGTTGTTACCCTTTGCTATATTGCCACCTCTTAAACAGTAAAAAATATTTTAGTCATCTCATTTCTTATACACTGAGAGAGCTATATTATATGGCATTTGATAAAAAAAATTTAAATCATCCTGTTTTCTTGCATCACAAAATTACATTTGGGCTAGACTTTTGCATGTTTTTTGATATGGTGCAATCCTCACCAGTTAGAAAAATAAAAACCCAAATATTTCATAAAGGAGTAAGAGTACAGCATTTATAAACAGGAAGATGAAAACAGCCAACTATTTGGGCTCTGAGTAAATAACATTCATAGTATTAAGCTGCTTGATGCTCACAGCATTTTAGAAAATTAGAATAATTATGATCTAATGTAAAGGTACGCTTGTTGTTCGTGAAAGGAATAATCTCCAGATAGCACTGTTACAGCAAATTAAGTGGTGGGTCACAGAAGGCTGAATGTAGGTTGCAGGAGGACAATCTTTCATGTAGAGTAAGATCCCAGCAAAGGAAAGACAATTTTCTAAATACCTGAGCAAATATTTAAGCACCTAAAAAATACCACAAAAATAAGTATTTAAACTAAAAGAAAACGGTACATTATTAAATTTCTAACAAACAAAGAATATTAAACTAACACAAAGTAATTTTAGACTAATATGGGAATAAACACAGAAATTATCACCAGAAAGCTAAAGTTGTAAGTTTGAAGGAGCTTCTACTAAGTATTGGGTAGTTACAAATTTTACTTAGTTCAAAGTACATATGCAGAATCATATATGATCGTAAGACAAAACAGAGTATTTCTCCTGTTCACCTGCAAAGACTGTTAATGTATATATTCATAAAACCCATTCTTTTTAGAATTTTTATAAGTAAGCGTTTTGATTTTTATCCTACATTGCCTAGAGGGGATTTACTGAAAAGTCATAGAAAAGAATTCCACCTTGTCTATTCCCTTTTTAAGAAGCCAATAAGGTAAAAAAGTTGAGTTGATGAAGTCTGATTTACTTCAAGGTGATGTATCTTTGTCAGGAACATATTAAACCTCTTTAACATTTACAGGATGCTGAAGCACTGGTGAGTCATGTCTATTAATTCATGAATTTGTTATAATGAAAGTAAAAGTGTCTGAATAAATGAAAATTACTTAATGGGAGATCAAAATAGCATCAAGATATCTTAAGGAAACACATTTAACAGCAATAAAAAGTAAAAAAAGTATCCTATAATTAAATAGTGAATGCTTTTAAAAGCACATTACTTTTAACTTGCCTAAAGTTAAAAAATTGTGTGAAAGCAATCAAAAAAAAAAAAAAAGTATATGGATTAGTTATTGTATCATTAAGCAAAGCTACAGTCTATTCCAGTCTGTAAACCTGATTTTAGTTTGGGTAAAAGACCAAAGAATAGAAAACAGAGAAAATAACTTACATTAGACAGGGTTTAAGTGAATTTATCCTCTCTCTGTGTATGCACATAAATGAGAGAAGAAAATTAAGAAAAATATATTAGTTTAACAAGATATTGATTTTTCTATATAAGGCATTTCAAGGAGAGAACAGTTATCCTCTCATGATAACGTGTTTGTTGTTTCTTCGCAGCTTTCCAGCTCTACAGGCACTCATCACTGACATTTCTGAGATTAGCAGCAAATGTTTTTCGTATTAAAAAGTCAGTTTGACTCTCACAAGGCAACATTTGTAGACTCTGGGAGTTGCAACAAAATATTTCCAAGACCAAATCCAGAAAATTAGAAACAACAAGACTGTGCAATATCATCCCTTTCTACCAAGATGCAGGAGGTATTCATGCTGGATCTGGGCACAGGTGTTACGGGGAAAAAAAAAGGTGATGAAATAATCGACTACATGTAACTTCTCAAAAAAACCCTCCGTGGTTGAGATTTTATTTCTTCATGATTTGTCATGATGCTTTGTTTAACCACCCTGGAACCATTCTTGACCGAATACTTAATATTATGTCACTAGACAAAATTTTGCTCTTCTGTTTCATACATTATAAAATAGAAATGTTAACAGGGATAGTAAATAAAGATAAGGTGATAAATCTTATGATCAGCTCAGGGAAAATACCTGTTATCAGAGGCAAGCACAAAAGTAAGTGGAGATTACAAATATTAAATTGATTAAAACTACAACAGCTGTTTGTAAAATCCAAGCCTGAGTCCTTCACCCAGTCTTTCTTGGATTGAATAACAAATTCAAAATTGAATTAAATAATTGTTAGCTTTAAATAGACTTTTTTTTTATATATAATGAGACTATGTAAAATTCAAATATTTCAAAAGAGTGATATCGTTTTACAGAAAGAAAATCAAACAGCCACTGAGCTAGATTTCATGGTATGTTATTTAAGTAATGGAAAATCAGGTGATATTGACAAGATTTGAGTTCTAGCTAAGCCTGATTCATAATTTAGAAAATATAGCAGCCAAACAACTGGCTAATATATTTTTTCCTATTTTTCAGATTTTCAGTATTTTTACCTGATTACACTGATGAATTCTTATCAGTCATTGACTCCTAGCACAGGATGTGAATGAAAATTAAACTGGTCAGTAGAGCAGTTTCCAATTTGCCTTTAAAGACCACGCTATTATGTCTGTTACTTAGAGCAAAGATTTGTTTTGATAAGGAACCGTCCATCCATGCCTTGGGGAAAAAAAAAAGAAAGAAAAAGGCAAAGCTAGATGTTCCCTTTGGAAAGTGTGCCATTGGTTACTAGCTTCATCTGACGTTTTCTTGCAGGATTTTTTGTTTCTTTGTTTTTCTTTAGTTGCTTTCAGGTTTATTTACTGACTTATTTCTATCATTTTCTGTTCTTTTTACTTTTTAACTTAATGTAGGATCTTTTTCTCTGATGCAATACCTGCACATAGTTTTCAGGGTTCCAAAGAAAGCGGTGGTAGCAAAAAACAGCAGCGTGGTTCCCCTGGTTAATATACAAATATATGATCTGCCATGCTGTGATAAATCTAAGGTAGATCTGCAAGGGTAGGTAGCGGTGAGCTGGTTTTGGCTGGGGTACAATAAATTTTCTTTAAAATACCTCTATGGGTCTATGTTTTGGATAGTGTTGGAAACAGTGTTGATAACACAGGGATGCTTTAGCTATTACTAACCAGTGTATACACAGAGCCAAGGCTATTTCTGCTTCTCACCCCAGCCCACTAGCGCAGGCTGGGGATGCACAATGAGTTTGAGGGGAACACAGCTGAGACAGCTGGCCCCAACTGTTCAGAGGGATACCCCACACTACATATGGCCTCATGCTCAATGCATAAAGCTGGGGGAAGAATGAGGAAGGAGGCAACATTTGGAGTGATGATGTCTGCCTTCCTAAGTCACCATTATGCGTGATTTTTAATTTAACCCACAAGTTTTCTCACTTTTACCATTCTGATTGTCTCCCCAGTCTCAGGGGGGAAGGGTGAGTGAACAGCTCTGTGAGGCTTGGTTGTTGACTGCAGTCAAACTACAACAGGTGGTTGTCAATATCTAGTGGTTTGAGTCTGTGACTTTTTGTATCTTGACTTGACTTCTACCGTTTTATTGAACTTTGGTAAAAGGCAAACAGTAATTGTGCTTACTATCTTCTTAAGAAAAAAGAGATAGGAATGTATCCGAGAAAGAAGTGTAGGCATTGTGATGTTCAGGTCTACAATTCCTTCCATCAATATTCTACTTTGGCATAGAATTGTAAAATGTGTTATTCTTTACTTACTGAAGGAAATAAAACTTCACAGTAATGAGCATAAATAAGCTTGTTAAAGTGAAAGAGGAAAGCCTGTTTTTGAAATTCTGCTTTCCCCATTCACTTAAATAAGCTAGATTTCCCCTGTTTCTGGTCTTCATCAAAGAATAGGGCTTCATTATATTGTAATGGAGCAGGTGTGCACATCTAGTTCATTGAATGTGAAAGATAGTTTGAGACTGTTCTCCTTGTTAGTCATCTTCTGACAAGTCATAAGTGAGGATGTGAATATCAGTCTAAATTTGTTACAGTACGAATTTGAAGTGTGATGGTTTAAGGCCTCATAAATAGAATTCAAGAGAAATTATTTTCTGATGCTCCAGCATCCTATGTGAGCTTTTCAACTGCTGCTAAAATAAAATTTATTTAAGGATGCACTAGAACAGATTGGGATCTTTCACGCTGTCACTTATGAAATCTGAGATGGCAGGCTGTAATTAATAGATGAAGGCAAGGAAGAAATGACTTCTGAACATCTCCCTGCTGAACTGATTCACCTTTACTAAGTGATAATATGATCAAGGGTGAAAAGTTCTGGTACGAGACAGAACACACAGAAATGTGTCCCAAGCCACGAGAAACAAATGATTAACGTAGATGAGTCACAGGCATGACTGCAAATGACTGCAAGAATGGCAGGATAGCCTGAGACAGGGGTCAGGGACAGGGGGGAAGACCTCAGTTGTATAAACAAGGTACTGCTCCAGCCTGATTCTCTACGAAGAGCTTGCCTTAAGTGGAAGCTTAATGCAATAAAATTTGGATTTTCATGAGCATAAAAACCATGCTATGATTTTAGTAACCATAGTAACAATATCCAAAAGCACATAAAACCTGAAAAATTTAATTCTAGCATTTGTTTGCAAATTAACTGAACTCACATGAACCTTTTTGCAGTCTGATTGAACATAATGGTATTCTGGTTGAGATGCAAGTTTCATGGTAGGTGAACTTTGGATAGCAAGGTTCCTAGTAGGAGATACTGAAAAATATAGAAAGGGTTATTTTTATGTGCAAATAGACTTTGGGCTATGAAGCAGAGAAAACAGAACAGGCAAAATAAGTCCGGTTCATTTATTCAATGCCTTTACTGGCCACTGGATTATATGGCTTTCACCTTTGAAAATGTCTTCTAGAATCATTCTAGCCCTGCAATATATATGGATTTCTGAGAACAGATGGTTTTCCTGAGACCTGTGCCCCAAATATTCATTTTGCATTTACAGCGTGAGCCACATTCATCAGACTGACAGCCTCATAGAAACTCTCTACTTGTATTTGGTTTGATTTTTATTTTGTTTATTTGTTTATGTTTGGTTTCTGGGTTTGGGGTTTGTTTTTGTGTTTGTTTTTTTGTTTGGTTTGGTTTGGTTTGGTTTTTTGTAGTCTTTCTATCCATTTCTTTCTTTATTATTATTTTCTTAGTACAGTGATGAAACAAGCATCATCTGATAATCTAAAAAATATAGTAGAAAGCTCTAGCTGAATATGCCACATTTTCCAGAAATATACTTCGACACATCAGAAGGTAATTCGATCTTGGAGTTTAAAGCATGAGAAAGATGAGACAAATGTAAGGAAGATATACGCCTCAAAAGAAGCAACTAGATAAAGCAGACATAGTGTTCTTCTAATCCTATAAGGGATTATATGCATTCTTATCTGAGATCATGCTGACTGCCAATGACTTTAGCACACAGCTCCTTGTGGCAGAAAAACAAGTTTGCCATTTCTCGGTGTCCTGCTTCAAGGATAAGTTTTACGTGGTATTTTTTTTCTTTCTTTCTTGAATGAGATTTAATCTTTTATTTTGCTCTGTATTTATATCTCTATGTATCTATATAATACTTATATATATTATTATATATGTAATATATACTATGTATGTATGTATACAATACTGTAAATTAATTTTTAAAATATCATTAGTGTAATGGAAAAATATTTAAAAGCTTAATACAAAATAGTATTTAATAGACGTTTCAGTCATAAAGCACAAAAATAGTGAAAAGTATGAAGAAAAGAGATTTTTCTAACATTTGTAGGTTTGGAATTAATCCCTAATGTAGTGTCAATGCTGTGAGATCTTTTTAGGTCCTCTTAAAAATGACATCTCCTCTAGCATGGAAACGGGAGAATTTACGAATACCAACTACTTAATATAGATTACAAAAAATCACTAAACCTCGCTTCGTGATGATTACCCAGGGAAGGAAGTACAAGCAACAAGAAGAGGAAAGTACAATGATACCCATTCTATGCATATCTTTATTAGTATTCACAAGAGTTAGGAAAAAAAAAAAAAGGAGAGAAGGAGAAAAAAACAACACAGTACTGAGAATACATCTTGTCAACTTCTCTGCCATGACTATCGCATTTATGTAAACCATAAGCAGCAGTAGATTTTAACCGGTTTGGCCAATGCAGGAACACTTACATGACAGTTTTGAATTGTGGGTTTACAGAAGGCAATGGGAGTTTCAGGAGATTTCCAGGAAGGCTGGGTTCATAAGGCCACAAAAACATTGGTAGAAAGGGACTGCCTGGAGGTCACTGGGTTGAGCCCTTTTCCTGAAATGGGACTGTTTGACCAGGTGTCTTACAGTGTGCTAGAGAGGTAAACAGTAGTCAGAGAAAAGGTATGAGTGATTTCATTAGTGTGCATGAATGTGTAAATTTTAGACACACATACTATATACAAATTGTCAGCATACTACTGGTAGGAATTATGGGATTACCATCCAAAACCTCCTGATTTGTTTTACAGCTTTCTTTCATATTTTAAAAAAATTCTTATTTTACTCTTTTTTGGAACAAAATAGCAAAACTAAACTATTTATGATGGTCATTTCCTGTAACTGAAATATAAGTGAATTATATCCACTGATGATTGCTACTGGCAAAGAAATATTTGGAAGCAGTTTTCAAAAGAACTTTAACATTTACCAACACTGAAAATCTGTCACAGTTACAAAGTTCCTAAATTAAGAGAATTAATTGAAAAACAATTTTAATGGAAAATTATTACATAAAAAGTGATTGAAACAACCACGAAGAAAGAACTAATGATATGCATCATTATCTCTGTGAACTGCACTCAAGTTTAGCTCAAAGTTTTAGCTTTTATTCGTGATCTATTGTTTTAAGTTGTATATCAGGAGAGCCTAAGACTCTCTATTCTTGTCCATTTTCTCTCTTTCATCATGTGCATTTGTTTGCATAATATAGAAGAGCAGCAGGGCAGAGTAATTACGGCAATCAGTCTCTGAACACATTAATCTGCTCTAAACTGCAGGGAGTAAATGATGCAGAAAGAAATCCAGCAGAGAAATATTTCTTTTGTTTGTGGCAAATCTCATACCAGGTTTAAATCATGCAAGGGCAACTTGTAATTTATTTCATGGTTGCCTAGGCATCAGCAATTAAAATACCTGGTAAAAATGTTTGATTTGAAGAGGCTTATAAAGTCTCTAGTTTATGTAAGCTAATGAACATGCTATTGTAAACAATAACAAATACTCTTCTTTGTTTACTCACATGGAGAATAATTCTTGTTAATAACTATACTCTTCCAATAGACCACAGCTAAAAGTTTCCAATAGCAAATAAGATTTTTATTTCTTCTCTCCTTTCATTCCTTTAATTCTTGTTCTTAATTTGAGTCTTACTATCATTTCTTCTAGGTACTCCCCATAAAAAATTTCAAGTCACCCAGAACAAAGCTAAATTCATTTAGGGAAAAAAAACCAAAACCCACCCACATAGAGATGAAATAATGAACCACTGTCAGATCCAATTGATGGAATTTCACTGAGTTTTCTGTGAAAAAGAATGTGTGGGGAGGCCTTAATTTTTTTTCTTCTCTTAATTTTATTTATTTGAGTTCATTTTCATTAAGCCTGCAAAAAAAGAGACCATGGAAGGAGGAAAAATGTTTTATTTTAAGAGTTAAAGATATAAAAAGTTCCATGAAATTTTTCATTTCATACAACCAAATGCCTTCGCAATCTCCCTAGCTCTCTCATTCGATAACAAAGAAACAGCAAAATTTTGTGCAATGTTTAACTCTCTGTATTCTTAAAATATCTTCCCTGTCTTTAGATTTTCAGTGAAAATTTAGTCCCATTACTGTAAGCGATTTCGTTTTCTAAATTTTTCTAGAAAAAGGACAACATATTGTCTTTAGCTATTCAAGTCATAACCCAACAGAGCATTGGGTACAGGATTTTGGTGAGTCAGTGCTGATAGTCTGAGCATGGAATGAAAAAGGACATATTTTGTGTCTAACTTGGGAGAAAGTAACACTACCTGCTTCCACCATTGAGGCAAATAACCGTGTTTCTCAAAAACAAGTAGACCACTGAGTGAAAAAATATAATAGAGTAAAAGAACATTTATATTAATGTTGCTTTATTGACCTTTGATTGTGCCCTGTGTTTTCTAGCTACTTCTGAAATCTGAAAATACTCACACTGAGCTAGTTATACATACAACTCATGTACAGATTTATATGACTTCTATTAAATGATTTATAATAAGTAGCTTAAAGAAGGTTGAGTGCTGTGCGTTCCCTCCAAATAAATCTGAAATTTCATGCTTACTTTATTTTAATTCATGTTTTATTAGGGATTTTTTTTCTGAGTGTTAAAGACTTATGTAAAGTATTGTCATATTTATCATTGTTTCAGAACTATCAAATGACTTCACCCTCCCTCCCAAAGTAAATTGAAACAAACGAAATAGGCAACATGCTATTTGGCAGATGAGAAGCTTGACATGAGCCAGCAATGCGCATTTGCAGCCCAGAAAGCCAACCATATCCTAAGCTGCATAAAAGGGAGTGTGACCAGCAGGTTGGGGGAGTTAATTCTGCCCCTTCTTTCCACTTTGGTGAGACCCACCTGGAGTACTGGAGCTTTGGGGCCCCTCACGGAAGAAGCACACGAGTGAGTCCAGAGAAGGGATATGGTGGTCAAAGCAGCACCTTTCTTCTACAGGCAGGCAGAGTGGGTTTTGTTCAACCTGGAGAAGTCTCCAGGGAGACCTTATAGCAGACTAGTACCTGAAGAGGGACAACAAGAAAGCTGGAGAGGGACTTTTTGCAAGACCGTGTAGTGATAGGACAAGCGTTAAAGGCTTTATCATGAAAGAGGGCAGGTTTAGATAAGATGTTTGTCCTGGTTTCGGCCAGGACAAAGTTAATTTTTCTGCAGTAGATGAAGGGGTGTGGCTGTGGGCATGTCTAAGAGATTACTTGAAACCATATTTTGTCATTGCTGGGGTGGGGGGAAAGGGACTCTCTCTGACTTACAAGAAGGGTGTTGCTCTCCAGTGGAGCAAGCATGGCAGACGGAGCCGTGGAGTGGGGTGCTGCTGGCTGGGGTCACGCCGCATCGTGTCAGGCTCAGTGAGTATTTGGTATGTAAAATCAGTCTCACTTTGTACACTCTTGTTATTAATATTGTTGCTGTTACTGTTCATTTTATTATCTCATTGCCGGTTCCAGTGAATTGTTCTTGTCTCAATCCATGATTTTCACCTTTTGTGTCTCCAATTCTCAACTCCATCCCTGGAGCAGTAAGACAGAGGGAAGGCAGGGGAAGAACATGTGATCAGTGTCTGGTTCGGGAGAGTGTCAGTGAGGGCACTAAATTGGGGAGTACCATTCCTAAACCATGACAGCTATAACTGATGCCATGTTGTGGCACCAAGGGTTGAGATAACAACAGATCTGCTCAGAGCGGGTTGGAAACAAATTTGATCTAAGCATTTGTTATTAGGTACAGATCCACTAGTTGCAATGTTGCTTGGTCTGTTCATGTGAGTGTGGTATCTAGCCCCTTATATGTTTCTCTATATGCACTGTGCCCCTCCTCATGGTGCTCTCTTTCAGGGCTCTCTTTTCAGGGAGAGGGACTGGGATTGCTTTGTTGATGTACTGGGGGATATAATTTTAGGGCATGATAACATGAGGGGCAATTAGGGTCATCTGGAATGTGTGTTCAGTGTTGCTCTCCTGCCTCGGCCTTGAGTGCTACCTCTGGGAATTCAGTAATAATTGTACCCAGCCTGTGCAGGAAACAGGAGAGGATGATTGTCCTCAACCTTTCACCTCCTTTTCCTTCTTCAGGCCTGTTACAACAGCATTTGAGACTTCTGAATTCCCTTTGGATGCTAAGGAAAGCATGTTCTTGTCCCTAAGTCTGCCAGGTCTCCTCAGTGCAGTCTACATTATGCTTAGAATCAAGAAAGAGATTTCTGGGGAGGCTATTCAGAGATCTCCTCGAAGGGTGAATAGTCATGAGTGGCATGGAAGTGAGAACATGGGCCAATTTTTGGCAGATTTCTTTCCTGCAATGGTTTGGAAGTTCACCCCTGAAAAACTGCAGGACCCTGTTAAAGTGATAAAATACATGCAAAAGAAATGGCGTGGCAGTTCCAGAGAGATGTGAAGTTGAGCAAGGTGCTGGGCCCTGGCTACTATTTATCAGACACTGCTCCTTACTAGACAGGACACTCAGGGGAAGGGAAAGGAAAGAAGAAGAAATCCTTTGAAGAGCAACTGAGGGAGTTGAGGTTGTTTAGCCTGGAGAAAAGGAGGCTCAGGGGTGACCTTCTTATTCTACAACTATCTGAAAGCCAGGTGGGGCTTGGTCTCTTGTCCCAGGCAACCAGCAGCGGGACAGGAGGAGATAGTCTCAAGCTCTACAAGGGAAGGTTCAGGTTAGATATGAGGAAGAAATTCTTCACAGAAAGAGTGATTAAAAATTGGAATGGACTGCTCGGGAAGGTAGTGGAGTCACGGGCCCCAGAGGTGTTTACGAAGACTAGTTCTGGTACTTATTGCTGTATTGACATGGTGGTGTTCAAAGGTTGGACTCGATCACTCAGAGATCTGGAAATCTTAATAGTGGAGTCTTAATCAAACTGTATAACAATGTTTAAATGTTAGCCTGTAACAACTGATGGCCTTAAGATCAGGAATATTACATCATTTTATCCTGAAAGTAGTAATAGGCTGTTAACTGAATAAAAATAATTGAGTCTCAAGCACAAACATTTCAAGAGTGCGTTAAACCATCTGTTTGCCATCTCTGAGGAGGTATTAAATAAGATTCTACGTTTCCCATACAGAGCAGCTGCTGGCAACAACCACAGTGTTTTACATCTTTTTGGATGGTTTGAGAAATAGCATCACAAGTGTAAAACATACTTACTGAAATATTGACATGAACGTGTTGTGAAAACTGACCTTTTACAATTTACCTGAGAGGAACCTAAATATTCTCAGTAGTTATATATGGACATAGAATATTTATAAATATCTATATATATTTTTCTCATAGAATTAAAATAATAATAAAAGGTAAGACCATTGACTCATGTTTTACATAGTTATAATCCTTCAGTTTTTGCAGATCTCTACTAAGTGTTGAAAATCAGTGTTCAGATTTTTGACTGTGCAGAAATGTACAAAGTTTAAAATTGGGATCTATGATAGGACAAGTAGCACTCTGATGCCTATGTCTCCTTTTATGAAATATTTTCATTGGAAGCCGAATATATCTTGTAGCAATGGCTTGCTATTCTCATCACTTTTGGATTCTTACTTTCAAGTGGGAGGACAGATTGGATGGATTTATCTCTTTGTTTTTCCTGTCCTGGTTTCATTTGAGATAGAGTTAATTTTCTTCCTAGTAGCTGGTGCAGTGCTGGATTTAAGATGAGAATAATATTGATAACACACTGATGTTTTAGTTGTTGCTGAGTGAGTGATGCTTACCTTAAGTCAAGGACTTTTTAATGTCTCATGCTCTGCTAGTGCAGAGCTGCATGAGAAGCCAGGAAGCACCAAAGCCAGGACAGCTGACCCAAACTGGCCAAAAGCATATTCCATATCATAAAATGCCATGCTTAGTGTATTAACTGGGGGGAGTTGTTCGGAAGGGGTTGATTGCTGCTCAGGGACAGGCTGGGCATCAGTCAGAGGTTGGTGAGCAATTGGTTTGGGGATAACTTGTCTGTCTTGGCTTTTATTCCTCTCCCTTTTTGTTGTCTCCCGTTTCATTATTATTATACTGTAATTATTGTTCTTGTTTATTAAGGCTTATTAGTATTATTGGTATTGATATGGTTATTGTTTTTTCTTGCTCTGGTTATTATTATTCTAAAATTTTACTTTATTTCAGTTATTAAACTGTTCTTATCCCAACTCGTGGGTTTTACCCTTTTTTGATTCTTCTTCCAATCCTGTGGCAGGGTGGTAAGTGAGCAAGTAGCTGTGTGGTATTTAGTTGCTGGTTGAGGTTAAACCACAATAACCCCCTGAAAAAAAAGCAAGATGGACCCATGTAAAGCTACGAAAAGCAATTACAACTCAAAAGGAAATGTCAGAATCAATTAACAATTGAAGAAAGTGAACAGAGCTCTGACTTATAAGAAGAAAAAGATCTCAGTGAAGTGGCCTTTGCAATCTTTGAGAAAAAAAGAAAAATGGAAGCTGAGTTCTAAAGATTTTAAATGTGTATGTGCTGGCAACACAGTGACCTTTCGATTGGACTTTACAGGTATAAGTTTTAAGGTATTGCACTTACAGCTTTTCATTGTATAGGAGATTCCTATTCACATTTTGAAAAATGGGAATGTAGTCTCTCACAGGCAAATTAAATATAGCTCGCAATAAAATGGCCACTGGAAACTGGACTAGCCAGGACAGAATTACAATTTCCATCCTATTTCCCAAAAGAACAGACAGAAAAAGTTATTTCAACTGCAAATCAAAGAACAAAGGTTTCTACTACTTTGTGCTTTCAGTCATAAGAAGCTGCCCACAACATTCTATTCTGCAAGTTCAGATACATATAAGGTTTTATTCTGTTGCTCTTTGTTGGCTTTTGCCCATAAGTAAAAATGCACTAAAACACAATGTCTTCTGATTTTCTAACACCTTTTAGAAGAGAAAATTCTAATGCTTACAGTAACTATGATGCAACATTACAAATGCAAAATGCAAAATAAAAGAACCAAATAAACAAAGCAGGGGCATTTTCTGTTTAGAATCGTGATTTCCTTGCATAGCTGGGAGAACACATGGAGTATTTTAAACCATAGTCGTGCTCAGTGAAACTAGCTTGTTGTGGCTGAAAGCAGCTATTTATCTATACTTAATGGAACAAGAATCAGGTTTGGAGAGAAATGGCCTAACAAAATATTTCACAGGGATGGGAAAAAGTGCTAAGCCTTTCAGACTAGGTTTCTGCAGTGTATTTCATTATTCTCACAATTTAAATATTTTGGGAGTAAAGGTAGAAGACTAGGCAGTACTGTCTCTTTGTTTCTTTCTTTAACCAGACCAAAATGATTGCAGAAAAAAAATCACTCTAATACAGATTCAGATATAATCTCTGACATTAAAAGCTGCTAATAATAGCAGGGGTCCTAAACAGGAATTCCTGTTGAGATTTTTGCTCCTTTCTTGGATGCAAAATGAAATACCACGACAGCTAACTAATTAAGGCTAGCTATTTGCATCTACTGATCTGTACTGCAGTGTTCATGTTTGTATTTGCTGCAGAGTTTAGTAGGAACCTTTACATTTTAGAGATTTATCTCTGCATTTATGACCCTATTTCAGGACTGAAGAGTGCTTGAAAAGAGAATTCAAAGCAGAGGTTGTGTCAGACTAAGTGACATTTGTGGTAACTGCATCTGCCTCACTTTCAACTTCAGTTCCAAAAATTCACTGGTAATTCACCTGTTTTCTATGAGAAAACTACTGCAGTGCCATAAAACACCTTGATCTAATAGGTTTTCATTTCCATATGCATCTGTCTTTACAAATCAGGCTTATTTCAGCTTTGCTGGGTGCAAATGGCTGAGAGAGGATTTTAAAAAGGGGTGAGGCTAATGGATTTAAGGAATATTGGCTTTACCCTCACGTTACTTTCAGATCTGGATAAATGATAGAGTTATTCTGGTACTCTGGGCACCAGGCTGCAGTGATCAGCAGAACAGAGGTGGTTTGTCCTCCTGCTGTACAGGAGGAAAAGCCAGGCTGGCTGCTGCCAAGGAAAGACATTTATGTGTGTGGACTGAAGGAAAAACAGCAACAGCAAATTTTGTTTTCCAGGGCTCCTCTTCTGGTAATCTCTTTTGTTATTTATACTGCTGAGAAAATTGAAACAGCTCTGCAAGTCTTGAGTTCTCCCTACTAAACCAGAACCTGGAAATTATGTTTTGGGGACAGTAAAGACAGAATATTGCTTTATTTCTGCTATAGGATTCATCACATTCTTCTGAATGTCACACCTCATTTTTATGACATACATTTATTTTACATTTACATGATGCATAGTTGTTAAATTAGCAACATTTTACTTCCTTATGACCATCACAATAACCAGTCTCATGTAAATTCACATAACAGTTGAAAATAAAGCAAAAGCCAATGTTCTAGCCTGCAGTCCAATGCACTGAATTGCTTAAACTTAGACGTAAAATTTATTAGATTTAGTGAACAGATCCCATTTTTGGCGAGTAATCACAAAGGCTCAGTGCCAGTTCGTTATTTCTATCATTCAATCATAAAAACTGATATATACTATTAATATGCTATTCACAGATACTGAGTGCCAGAAATAATCCTGGTGTTAAATCCGACTTCTTGCATTATTCATGATGTTCTCTGTAATATTATTTTTGCAACTCAGAGAGAAACAAGCAGTATTGCTACTTTGGGAAATAAGTCACGTGAAACTGTATTTGTCTTTCATGGCCATCTAAAGAAATTTAAAACTTTGATTTAATTAAAGGCACATATCTATGTTACTGCAATGTTGAGGCTAAATTTCATGTCAAGAAATCAATTAAAATGTCCAAAAAGTAAGCCAAAGCCTTCTATTTAAGATCTTCCTATAGGATTTCTGATCCTTAAAGCAAGGTTAAAAAATCTTTGCCATGAAGCAAATATATTTTGAAGAATGTGTTTTTAAAATGGAAGATTTTAAGCAATTAAAATGTCATCTAACTCAGTGGTAGTCGCTTAGGTAGTGTGATCAAAAATCTGCAGAACAAGACAACAAAGAATAGAGCAACAGGGCAGGCATGAATACTAATCTTTGACTCTTCAGTCTAAATGATCGTGTAATACCAGTGATTCCTACCTAAATCTATCTAATTCTGCCTAATTTTTTATACTCCCCTGGCCAGCAGAACCACACTGTCTGTTGCTATGTCCCATAACTTGAGTTTTGGCTTCACAAAAGACCATATTTCTAAAACATCAGTGGGAAAAATCATTAGCTTTCTCAGTGGGACTGCTAATGTAGTATTTAAGAACTGTATTGTTACTATTAGTAAAGTTTTTAAAGAAAGCATTTTTTATCATTAGGTTGTCTGGATTACCTCACTGTTAGTGCCATCAAAATCAATTCATATATATCACTCTTTGTACATGCCTAAGAAGGCTGTGTTTTAGAATCTAATTATTTTTGACTCAAAGCATCAAGGAGGTTTCATATTGGAAAGTCTTATTATTTGTTTGTCTTTTCCTCCAGAAAGTCTGCATTCATTAAGCAGGGAAAAAAGTTAATAACTGAAAGGCGTTGGTGCAGAAAAGTGAAAAAAGGGTTTCTTGAAAAGAGTTCTCATGCTGTGAAAAATCTTCCTGTTTCATTTCTTTCCCCTTCCCTCCCTCCTGTTTTTAAATCATTACAAGGATAAGGTTATTTGTGGTATCAAATGCCTCCTGCCATACTGACTGTGATGTATTTCCTAACCTTTATTTTGGCTTTGACTGGGTGATCCCAGGCTCTCTGTCAAGGGAATGGCTCTTCTGCAGAAAAATTAAATTCTGTCATACCCAGTTGTTTGGTTCCACATCGTGACAAACTAATCAAAAAGTTTATGCATTTTTAATAGAAGTTATGAAAGAGTGAAATTCATGGAATCAAAGGAAGTTTAAAATATAAAAAGAACACTGATATGCTGTTTTTTTCCCATCACAGCTGTTCACACACCCATTCCAGCATATTCCTGACATAACCTTTGCAGTCATAGGTTCTAATGTATTTTTCTATTTTCTTTTGTGACACTTACTGTGTAATGTCATCAGATAAAAGCATTTCTGCAAATTTGAAAAGCTGAGCAATAGGCCAATGTGAAAAAAATAGGATAAAGATGGTCAGATGCTTATTGTGTAAGTTCTGTGTGATTGCAGCAGGATCATTTGACAGTGCCTCGTGTAGCTGCAAATGAACCACACCAGATGTGCAAAGTTAGCATCAGCATTGAAATAAAGGAAAAAGAAAAAGATAAAATAGTATAATATCATAACTATGTTGCATAAACACTCTTGAACTACATTTTTCACTGTAATTTAATTTTTATTATTTACAACATCTTCAAAACCAGGAAAAATCTAAACCAGAATATCACAAAATTTAGGCTGGAATGAAAAACATATTAAAAAAAAACGAAAATGGGGAGCTGGTAACTTAATTTAGAAGATTTTCTACCTGTCTTTCAAAGGAAAGGCATCTCACAAAAGCTCTTTTAGTAACAGTACATTTAACAACAAAGTATTCCTGACTACCAATTTCCTTTCAGACAGAATGAAGTCGAGAGCTATCTGGAAACCAGTGAAAAGTCTTTTATTTCTTTGTGATTTCTGTTTTGCAAGATTTGTGTTTCTTTTTACACAGAAGTTTAGCAACAATTAATTTCAAAGGAGCAGATGTAAGTTACAATTACTGCCAGTTGCTGTTCATGCTGAAAATCACCTTATTCAATGCCTGATGTGAGCGTGGCCATCCCTGCTAGTGCCTTTACTGTTTGCCATAGCAAGGCACAAATGCCTGCTGAAGTTGACCCAACCACATTTTTATCCTTTGGAGGCTTCAGTGTCTGTTTGGAGTCAGACAACTGTATCAATAGTGTGCTCCAGCTATCTCATGCTTACTAGAGCTTTCCAAAAAAATACTTCCACGTGCCTCTACACACATCCAGCAGACAACTGGTAGTGATCATGCCACTGCTACACTGACTTCCAGAGACACATTTGCAAAAATTTACCAGGAAGAGGTATATTTCAGGGCATTTTCTGCAAGGAAATAAAGCTGAATGCAGAATCCTTAATGCTGGTACAGGGAAAACCTTCATTTACTCTCAGACAAGTTTGAGCAGAAAGGCAAGCAAAGGTAAGGCAATCAGGAAGAAGTAATACTGTGTGTGTGGAGCACAGAGAAGTTAGTCAGATGCTACTGAGATAATTGGCAACTGAGGTACAAATTTCCATGTATGTATTTGGACAACTAAGTGAAACTCTGTTATGTGAAAAACTTGTTCCTCTCTGTGTTGGCCTGTGTTTGGTACATATTGCAGTAAGAAATTTCAATAAGAGTCAGAAAAACTGACTCATGTAGATGAGAGTTTGGAATGCCCTTCCTGCCACTGCCAGCCCTCATTTTACTCCCCTGACCTCGGGGATGACTGAGGCCTAAACCTGGATTTGTCAATGAGGATCTGTCAGCCTTTGGGCTCTGGCAGGATGAATTTTACAGCTGCTACCAACCACAGACAGCGGTGGTTTTCTACGAAGATCCCATGTAATCTTTTGTAATGAAGAAAGATATTAAAATGTGTCTTATGCACTTCATGCACTAAGGAAAAAAAAACCTACGTGCAGCTTTTTAAAATTCAAGTGGCCCTAGTGAAACTCAAGACAGCCTGGAATATATCATGTCTGATGGCAGCATACTGCTAAAAAAGAAACAATAAATTCATGAATACAAATGTGAAGCCAGGTCAAGATTTTGCAAAACTCAGAAGATACAAAATAAATCTTCGTTTTGAAAGGCTGGAAGATGAGTTCTCTGAAATGAAGATATTTTTCTTCTTTACCCAAATATTACGTTTCGCAGGAGGATGCTGCAGGAGGTAAATTTCAGCATTAAAAGGTGTCATGATGTCTTGGAGGAGTGTGTGGAACTTAGGACTGCAGAAAAGTCTGCAAATGGCTGCAAGTAAGCCAGCAGAATGCACAGGGGTCTATTAGGACATGCAGCTCACTCACTATCATCACTGAGCACTTTTTTCAACCAAACATTGAATTCCCAGCCATTTGCACCAACAGGCAAACAGCAGGAAATATCTGAAAGTAAAACACATATGTGAAGTCAGGACAGCAGCAATATGGCATGAATAAAGGTAAACATCAGCTCTGTTAAGGAGAGCTGAATACAGTGGTTGCTGGGGACAGGGGATTTCTCCTTCCAGGCCCACTGGAGCCAGAGTTGCTCATTGCTCAAGCCAAGGGTTTTCTCACCCTTGAGTCCCATACAACCAGGATGCTGAAATTCTTTCTCCCTAGGTCCCAGCAGCAGTAAGACTGAGTGAATATCACCACTCTAAACATACACTCACTAACTACAGACAAGGCTGCACAAACCCATACAGGAAATCCTTTGCTGACACTTTTGACAGGGCTAGAGACCAACATCCATGCCAAATGGCGGAGGCAAGGATTGATGGCTCCATGCGGGGCTGAAACAGGGCCCTGTGCCCTGTCCAGGGTGGGAGGGAGCCCCTGTGGGGCTTACCAGGGACAGTCAGGGCTAGTGGTGCTCTCAGGGCTGTGACAAGTGCCAGTGAAAAAACATATTCCTCTGAAGTCTTATGTATAAGCTTGAAGGGTATTTGTCTTTTTACCAGAAAGGTAGATAATATCAGGAATAATTTCTTCTCTCAACTAAATAGGGTAACCATAAATGTTCACAATAAGACCTACAGTACAGTAAGCCATCACTTAAAATGTATATGCATCACTAAGTTTTATGGTTGACATTGTTCAAATAATACCTATATGAAGAGAACGTCTGTATTACACCACACTGTAAGAAAATGAGTGTTCTTGAGACTGCTACAAAAACTGTGACTCTAATAGCACGCATGTGACATTAAATTTGACATTAGATCCACTCTTGGGTTAATAAAGACATTTTCAGTATTAATGAAACTAATCCAACACTACAGGTTTCTGCCTGCTCATTACAGTAATTTATTCATAAAGTGTTCAGTTGTTCCTGGGAGATTCTGATGGAGAGCTGTACTCAGGACAGACATTTCTAGGAGCATTTCTATACTGGTTTCTAGCTTATCTCTGGCTTTTTCCCTTGGTGTCTCTGTTAAGCTTCTTGAAACAGTCAAAATCTGCAAACATGACCCTCGTCAAATATTTTACAAAATGAATCAGTGACTGGTGGGAATAAAAGTTTTTAACTTTTCACATTTGTGTGTTTTTAGTTCAGCATTTCTCTGGCTGTCATACATTTTGTGAGACAGGCTGAGGGGAAATGATGTAGAATAAACAAAAAACCTGAAATTAAAATAAGCAATAAATACAGTGTTTATTAGTAATTTGAAAATATTTTTAGAACTGTTCACACTTTCTGTCTGGAAATACCAGAGGGAAGAGAATTTGAGCAGCTATTTTCAAATAATCACTTATTTGGGGTGATAATATTTAGAATCTGGTGCAAAGTTTACATAAGATAACCATGACCAGTGAGACAATAGGTATGACTCTTAAAGCAAAACAGAAAAGTGACACTGAAGTAACTTAGATCATCTAATAGGAATATATCTAGGTCATCTGCCTCTGTGTCTCCCATTCCCACGCCTACCTGGTCACATGGCCACTATCTCCCAACATTTCACCCTAAAAGTTACCATCGCTGCTCAGTGATGGGCATCCACCAGAGATGACAGCAGGTCTCCTTACTCATATTTTCCAGGAGACTGGTTTTGGGCCCCTGCTGACCAGGAATTGTGCAAGTGTTACTCTTTTTCTTTGCATCCTATTGCTTGGGGGTACGTCGAGAACCCAGCTACATACCTGTGTGTTCATTGGCTGCACTCTCAGTCAGGTGCTTAAACACTTGTAATGGCAAGGCTAGGTGTCACTATACATGAAAATAATTTTTGCTTCCTGAACAAAGTGTGAATCACCTTCTAATGTAAGCACCATAGTTGTTTGAGACAGCGTTAAACCATCTCTCACTCTTTTTATCTCTTATATTATCTCCTTTAATTCTTTTGTAGTCTTGATAACTTCTATAACAGATTTGTTTTCTTCTCCTTAATGTTACACTGGAATTGCCATTATGGAATGCCATTTAGACAGTTTTTCCATTATTCTGCTTCCTGGACATCAAGCAACAATTTGATCTATTCAGGTCTTTCTTTACACTGAAAGAACTCAAAGAAAATAAAGCGGTGTCAATTCTAGAGTCTTCATGAGCTCAAATTCTCATGAAATACCTTAAATTTACACCTAAAAACCAATAATAAAATTTTGAGCTGTTTGAAACACATAGTAAATATCTTTTGAATCTGTCAATATTTACCTTGAATTATTAGAATCCATACAAGGATTATATTACTGAAATGAATCATTTTTTGTAATGGGGTGCAGTATTTTTAAATATCCCACGAAGGAAACCTTAGGAGGAAAAAAAATGATCTTCCTAAACAAATATTCAGAAGAGCTAACTTGGCATTCCTAGAGGCAGAATTAATAGCCTTACTCTTACAAAAACTTCTACAATTAAGGAATTAATCAGCAATATATTAGTCTTGATTAAAGCAAGTCACTTCTAAACTCAGTGAAGTCTTTCAGACTATTCTAACTTAATTCATCTTGACATTATGCTACTTTAGGTTGGGTTTTTTCCACCTAGGAGTATATAAGATTAGTAGACCTTAAATCATTCTTGATTGTTACCCCTTTCATTTCCTACTAGCATCCAGGCTTCTCTACCTCTAGTATTTTTCCTCCTGTTAATTTAAGTGGAATTTCTACTGCAGAGATTAAAAATGAAGATTTAAAATTGCCAATTAGTCTGATCAACATCCTTGACATTTAAAATTATATACGTAAAGTTATTTTGCTTCACCTGCAGCTGATATTTGTGTACTTGCTACAAAATTGACTTTGCGTGTCTGATGTCTAACCTGAAGTCTGTTATCGATGTTTCAACTGAGTGTGTAAATTAAGTGGAATGGACTATAGCCTAACAGTTAACTTTTGCTGGTGGTGTTTTTATCTCTGACACACCTAAGTTAAATTTGGAAAAAAACCTTTTCGTTCTATTTAAATTTCCAAAAATGGCTTTCTCAGATGAGCATGAGCAGGTGATAAAATTGCATTACCTATAAAGTTGTTGTTCTTGTTGTGGTTGTTGTTATTATTATTATTAAAGCTTCTCTAAACACAAGAATCCAGTCTTGTCATTGCTTAACTATCTGCTGAAAAGCACTTTGGATATATGCAGAGGAAAGTAAAAACTTGATGGATTACAGTATTAGGTCAGTAATCAAGATAGACGATCAGCTTCTGAGAAAGTGCAAAAAAAGAGGCCTTTGATAAACAGGAAGAAAAAATAATGGGACAAAACACTGCATGTCCTGTCCATAAAAACATGAAAAATGGAGTAGAGAAGGAAACAGATGCTTAAATTCCAGAGCATAGTTTAAAAATCCTAGCAGCATTGATAGAGAAATAAAGGATTAAATTAAATCAAAAAGATTTGTTTGATTTTTTTTTACCCTGACTTTACAGCAGTATTGAATGCCACAACCTCAGAAGAGAAGCATCAGGAATCAGCAAAAGAGAAACACGAAGTAAACTCCAGGGACTATATCTTTTGTGAATCCTTTGAGATCCTTTTAACTACGGAATAACTTAGAGAATCTCTTCAGGGGGTTTGTCTTCTGGTTTTTGCTTTTGTGATTACTACTGCTGTTAAGCATTTGGGAGTTAATAACTATATCGGGCTTGCATGGCTACGATTTGGTAGGGGGGGAGCTACAGGGGTTGCTTTTGTGAGAAGCTGTCAGAAACTTCCTCCGTGTCTGACAGAGCCGATGCTTGGCAACTCCAAATACTCCAAAGACTGCTCGCTGTGGAAGAGTGACCGATGTTGCAATAGTTTGAGGGGTGCTGGTGCGCATGGGATGGACTCAGATTGCAGCAGTTCACAGGGAGCTGCTGCTCATGAGATGGACTAACTTTGGAGAAGTCCGTGGATAATTGCCTCCCATGGGAGGGACCCCACGGTGCAGCAGGGACAGAATTCCTCTAACTGAGTAGTAGGAGAAATAACGTGTGATGAACTGGCCATAACCCCCATTCCCTGTGTCACTGTGCCTCCGGAGAAGGAGGTAGAGCTGAGAAGGAGGGAGGGGCAGGGGGAAGGTGTTTTAAGAGCTTATCTTCCTTCTCGCTATCCTGCTCTGATTTTGTTAGTAATAAATTCCTTTAATATCTCTAATTCTAGCCTGTTTTGCCCATGACAGTGTTTGGTGAGTGATCTCTGCCTGTCCTTATCTCAACTTGTGAACCCTTTGTTATATTTTCTCTCCCCTATCCAGCTGTAAAGAGGAATGATAGAATGGCTATGGTGGGTGCCTGGCATCCAGCCAAGGTTCAGTCCAGTACAATGACTTTATTCAGCATTGTGGGGCTGCCATGTCATCGTTTATTCCAAATGGTAGGCACCTGGTTTATTTATGGACCTGTACAAGAGACCTTTTGCATTCTAAAAATAGTCCATTGTTAAACAGTGCACGACTCATTGAAGATCTGCAGTCAATATTTCCCCAAATAGCTGTCAAGCATATGCATCATTTTCAGTCTTTTTTGCATGTGAATTATTTTACCGTATTTGTATATAAAATACTCACATAGCAAAGGTGTATCCTTAACAATCATATTTGAAATATGTTCTTGGACGCCTGCCACTGATGCCAATTTTAAGAAAATGTGTACATTGATTAGTTCCCATGATAATAGCATCTATAAATTGATTTCAACAGTGATGAGTGACAGACTGCCTTTTTCTTAAACTGGCTCCAATGGTTATGTGAACAGATCCTGTTGCTAAAAAGGCAAAGGCAGATGTTATTTTTTAACTAACGCAAGCAAAGCCTCACTTCTCTGTGCAGCTCTTGTTAAATTCCCTATAAGTTTTCAGCAGAGCTAAAATAAGGGTTATCGAATCTGTATTTTTTAAAAAATTTATTAATCTGTAATGACTTTCTAAACTCCTGTGTCTTTGCAGAAGAATAGTTAAATGATCCCTTTTATGCTTTTTAATTCAGAGTATCATACATGTTTTTATTAAAAAAAAATAGAATGATTAAATTTTCTTACTTTTAAAATAATAATGTATAAATATAAATAATTTTAGAATAATAAATGAGCTGTTTAATTTTTTTACAGTATTTAGTCATTAACGTTAAACAATTACATTTTCCCCTAAACAGTTGTAGTTCCAGCAATATTTAAGCATTTCTAAAAGACAAGGGATCTATTTCCATCTTTCTCTATATATTTTACTTCTGCTAAATTTTGTATTGCTATAAAAATGCAGGACATACATCCCTAACTTTTTAAATCATATAATATGTAGTATCTCTTCTTTTTTTTTTATGATCCAACTTCAAATTCATCATCAAAAGCTTGCTTCTCAAAATTTATTTTCACTATGTTGTAAGCTGTAGTCTTTGCAGTATAGGGTATAAAATACAAAAACTTTGTAGATTCTGAGGCAAACCATTATCTCCATATTAGCTGTAGTTCTCTCTGTTCCATATAGTCTGCTTTCCCTTATAGTAAATTAGCATCAGAACAGCACTGATGAACATGCTTGACCTGTTGTTATACAAGGTAGTTCAGTCACTACTTCAGGCAGTGTAAAATATCACTGTTCTCCTATACGTATTAAATAATATCACACATATATCCCATGAAATACTGAAATGAATACAGTTTTTTAAAGTTTTCATTGAAGTCAGATTTTTGGAAATTTCTTAAAGCCAAGGACACAGCCACTACATAAAGCTGTGTCATAAAGATATATTTCTAGTGGCTGCTACATAAATTACTGTTGGACACAGTATTTGTCTTTAAAAAACCTCTTGTAATACACTGTAGAAGTATGTAAATCCAAACTAATGAAAAGAGTAGCACAGAAACTACAACTATTGTTTAAAAATCCATATCTTAAGTAATAGTTTTCTGCTAGAACATTAACTCAATCCTATTGCACCTGATTTCTGGGCAGTAGTGGAGAATTATGTGATATAAAAGAAAAGGAACGTTCTTCTAAAAGCTGAGGATGAAAGAAAAGTCATGGACGAAGGACAGGGACACTAGGTGTCTTCTCACAAGAATTCATCTCAGTCATCCCTGCTGTTTCTGTGACACGATACAGGCATCTCCTCAAATCTTGGCTTTAAACAAAAACTAAAAAATTACTGGTTTCCTCAAATGCAGATAATCCACAACATTTGTGTGATATAGTTAAACCTCAGATGCTTAGAACACGTCATATTCTTCAGGCAGGCAACCTGGACTGGTGTCTGATGCTGTGATATGGAAAAACTGAGATCTGTTTCTTTCTTGAGAATATTCATTGTATTCTCATGGAAATCCATTTTTTACCCCGTCTGAATCATTATAATCATTATCATCATTAAAACTGCAAGTGTGTCTGGTTTTTTTCTTCATATATTCTTTTAAGGTGGAGGTTGGAGGGTCCAGAAAATGCTGATAAGGAAAACCAGCTTATAACAGAAAAGTAATTTTTCTTACAGAGACATTCACAGTCTAACACATTTTACTACATATACATACCTGTCAGACATGGAATACAGTAATTTATGTCACCTAGACAGATAGGATCACAATGCATAGAGGTGGGAATTCTCTCTGTCTAGGGTGTAGAGCAAATTTTTTATTTACTGATCTGAATAGCACCAATATCATTCCAGCAGACTTCTCAGCATGTGCTGGCTGGTTTTTCTCCCCTACCATCTGCAGCACATGCAAACGCATTGCAAGGAAATCACAACTCTCCCACTGAGGTCATTTTTTGTTGTTTCTACTGCTTGCTTAGAAGTACATAACCTATCACCCGGTAGCATAATAAAAAGTGTCTACTTCTGTAGTAAGTTGCCTTTTATTTTGGGCAACTGTCACCAAATCAAAGAGATGATTTAAAAACTAATTATTAACCAGATCAATAAAGACTCCATCACTACAAATAGGATAATCGCTGAAAAGACACAGATGCATGCTACACTACAGACAAAATTCAGTGATACTTTCTTCCTGAAAAAAGATTGTTTATGGTTTGAATTTTTATTTTATTTTTTTACTTTGTTGCTTTCCCGATGAATATTGGCGTATTTTTGTACAAAGTAATGCCATGATTCAGCATAAATAGCAAGTTCTACACCCGTAATGAGTTCTATAAATGGATAAAACTAGCCCTTTGTGCATAAAGGTTAGTCTAACTCTAGCTTGGGGCACTTGACTTCATGGGTATAGAAATTTGCTAGAGCAGTCAGGAGATTTTTGCATGCTTATTATGGGAATAGTAGAAGGAACCCAAAATGAGCTGTGAAGTTTCCTACCCAGTAGGTGTTGCCACAAAGCCAATCCTCCATTTAGCTGC
The DNA here is from genome assembly GCA_013397755.1 of Cnemophilus loriae. Classification (NCBI taxonomy): domain Eukaryota; kingdom Metazoa; phylum Chordata; class Aves; order Passeriformes; family Corvidae; genus Cnemophilus; species Cnemophilus loriae. The sequence continues at coordinate 1,110,121 of VZTF01005243.1, forward strand.
TTAGCATGTATGTATTTCTCCTGTATACATTCAGACTCTCTTTAGTCATGAACATTTGTAGGTGCTGAAAGTCAGCTGTAATGCTCACTATTGTTTACAGAAGAGCTGTCAGTGAAAGCAATTATCTTGACAGCTAATACCCTTTCAGTGTATCTTCTCAGTATCTAGACCTTCCCAGTACGTGGAGGATGCTATTCTACCCTTAGACTGACTACTGTTTTTTACCTCCTAGTTAGAATTTTTATTCTTTAAATATGCTGTTCTCTGAGAGACAGAACTTACTCCCTTCTCATTTTCTAGCACATCCTCCGCAGTGGTAGCACTGGTCTAAGGTGGAAAAGTGCCTGAAACAGTCTGTTCAGTCTATTACTGTGCATGTTTCTCATAGGAGTAATTGGAATAAAGAGGCCTCTTACACATTCTTGCAAACACAATCTTTATTATTATTTTTCCATATCACTTACCGGTTGTACTTGCACTTCAAAACAAGTAAGGACATAAATATAAAATGGCTGTAATAGTAATAACATTGCCTGCAGCTGCCAGGAACAGTTTGTACCAAGGAAACTCTGGGCATATGTCGATGTGACAGCCATTGGCAGGGCTTGGTTGCATATGCTGCACTGTCAAAACACCTTTTTAACTATCTCAGAGGGATTATGCTATTTTCCTTTTCACTTTGAGATAAAATAAAGAAAACAAATGAGTTTCTGGAAAGTTTCTTATTCAGGAACCACAATGAATTACGCTTTTTTTTTCCCTCTAAGTTTTAATATCCTATTCCAGTGTCCCTGAGGTCTGACTTAACTTCTTTCAGGGTAATATACATAATGTTATAATTTTATAGTAATATTTTCATAACTATAGATTGATAGCCTGCATATCTAAAGTAATTATGATTGGGTGTTCTAGAGATTTTAATACTGTTCATTCCTGAGAGGTGAACAGAGGAGCACGTGATGCTTTCTTTCATATGATAAAGAGTTAGACAAATCATATGCATATGTGCACTTGAGTTTTGTATTTGTGTGTGTATGTGTATGTACAAGCATGAACTCATTGAATATCTTTAACTATCACCTTTCCAAATACTAGTGAAACTGAAAAAACTCACTGGATTTCCCCAGAAAGACATTTTCTCATTCATCCTTGAAGCAAAACAAAAGAAGCAAACCAAAACATAAAATGCAGACCCAGTCTTAAAAACACTTTCTTTTTCCAAAACTCTTGGAAAAGGGATGAGTTTAGCAACCTATTCAAATTAAAAAGGAATGGGTCCAAATCCATTACAGTCAGAGAGATTCTGTCCATTAACTAAAATAGGTTTGAGGTGAGACTCATGGCACGTGTTTTTTAGTGATTTGCACTAAAAATGTGAAAGGAATGACAACAATATATTAAAATTACATCCTGAAAGCATGCTTTTGTGCTATACTAAAAATAGATGCTAGATCATCTTTAAAAAGAGAGCTCATCAAGGTTGTTGAATAACCAGAGTAATAGCTGTCCAGATGCCATAATGAGATTTATGTAAAATATTGTGTGGGCAGAAATTATAATTGCTTTTTTCATTGTTGTTGTTGTTGTCACAGAAGAGAAAATTTCATTTTTCAATTTCTAGCCTTGTGAAGTTCAGTTAAGAGGCAGAGATTACAGTTTAACTTCAGCTTATCACTACCTATATGGCAAATGCATATATAAAAAATGTATACATATCTGGTAGCAAAATTTCCAAGCCTTAGCCTAAAAGCAGATGATACAAAATATTTCTGTGATATTTACTATGGAATTGGAGGTCTATGAGCACTAAATGCTTTTCAGCTTTGAACTTTATATTTGAGACAAATGATACTGTATCTCAATATCAATTAAAAAGAAAAAAAGTCACCTGAAAGATAATAATTCAATTACAATGAATGCCGCGATTGTGATGGGTTNATGCAATACAAGGTAAGCCATTTCTTGTAAAAAAGCTTAGATAAGCAGTAGAGAAATTTGAATGCAAAGCAATAATTTGCATAAGGATAGATTAAAAGGTCTAAATCACTGCTCAAAGAAGTTGAACTTACACCTCAAAAGTTCTAAAACGGTTTACTTTTTTAATGTGTACTTTCTTTCTCTTAATTTCTGATGTTAAAATACTGTCTAGCGTAATATCACCTCTGCAACACAGGAAGCCCACAAGGAACAAGCATTTCTGGTAGGAATCCATAGATGAATCAGAATAAATGGTAGGAAGGATAGAACTTTTCAAGGCAGAGAATACCGCGGTAGGGCTGGGGTGTACCCTTACAGCTTCTCATTACTAAAGCTTTTCTTTTCAGAACTGTAGTGGTTTATGTCATTGCTATCTACACAAGTAATTTCCTACGTAGCACGGAAGAGCAAATGAGATGTTGAAATAAGTAATTGGATGCCAACTTTTTTTTTGTGCATTACTAGTTGAATTAGGAACTGTTTTCCATGCATGCAATCAAACTCTGCACTGATTAATATTGATAAATGCTAATATATGAATATAAGTTTATTAATATATTAACATCTTGTATACTGATATACGTAAAATTCAGTGTGGCTATTGACTCTCTCTAAATATGTATACTTAATATCAAAGACTTTGAATATAGAAGACATTCTTTAATATCTGATAAATATAACCTTCCTTCTGATGGCACCACATGAGAAAGACAGAGTGAAACAGAGAAAAAGAAAATGAGGAGATGACAGAAAGAGAGAAAAAAAGAGAGGACAGGAATGCAGAAGGAAGAGAGGGAAGGGGAGGGAAAGGAAAACTTTTCTGAAGGCCTTCTCTGAATGGGGTTATGTAGAGGACAGTCAAAAAAAAGTATCCATCAGTGTCTTTTCCTTAGTGGTGGAAAGTTTCCTGACACAATTCCAACATTTGCTGTGAGCAGAGGGATAGGGGATTGGGTGAAGGGAGGGAAAGAGATTATTACACATCACTGAAGGGTTTTGTTACCATTAGATTTATGAATTTAGATTAATTGTACGATTCAGAAGTGCTAAAGCCACAATGCCATTATAATCACTATCAGAAAATCGTTGTTGAAACCTTCATTTGTGTAAACATATATAATTATGATGTTATTTATGCTGCTAACACAATTTTAAAAAGTCAAAACTTAAAAAAAACAGTGACATTTAATGTCAGTATTTCTGTTGATATTTTGGTAATTGTATTGTAGCAATCCTCCACAGTCCAAATTATGTTGAAGTCCACTCAGGGAAGTTGAATATTGGATTCCTGACTTCCATTTCTCCAATATGTGTTTTCTTCTATTCATAATGTTACCGTATCTGGGTACAGCTTTAAAGTCCATGTAATATATATAGGATATAGAGAAAATAAATATTATTCTAGGAAATGTAATAAAATTATTAATGAAATGTAATCTATGAAAATATTTGTAAATTAGATGAAGTTCCTCTAAAGGACTGCTGAAAATTGAAGTGTTATTTTCTCTGGACAGTACCTTAGAATAATTTTTGTCAACCCTTACCATGCAGCGTGCATTTGTTACTGACAAATATGTATGCTTAGGGCAAATGCAGCAAAGATTGTTCTAGCAAAAAATTTTGATTTATGGAGCAAAAGGCTACATGCAGTAGTTTATTAAAGAATGTCTAGTTCACTTTTATCTTAATGAATAAGTAGATTCCAGGACACAGGTTTGCAGTTCTCATAAATGTGCTTCAAAAATTAACCAGTGGGGAACCCCTAAATTGAATCCAATAAAAAGCATTTGAAATTACATTTTCGGAGTGCTCAGCAACAAATTCTTTTTAATTGTTTATACTGACCTTGCTTTTCCAATTAAAAAAAAATCCTCTTTTAATGTTTAATGTTTCCCTGAATAGAAAATACTTAATTAGGCTTCATTTGCATGATCAGGAATCATGAACAGATTATAATTTGCATCGCAGAACTGTGGAATATCATTAAGGTTACATTTGGTATGGTCATTATAAGAAATTGTATTGAATAAATATTTTCAGCCTAAGGTCAAACATTATAATGAAAATATAAATCCTTATCTGAAAGCGTAATTGTGGGTTTCTTTCCCTGGATGTTACTCTCCACTGTAGAAAGGCTGCAAAGATGGAAGTAGGTCCATGTATATGTGACTGATATTTTAATCTGTTACAACACAATCATTTTGAGGAAATTTTCATGGCTTATTATACTGAATTGCTAAAAGTCTTCTCAATCAGTCACTTTTGTTGGGTTCTAGGCTTAAGGAAAAGAAAATAATGTATTGTGAGTAAAAGCTACCATGAAATCCATTTCTCCTTTTGTAGCTGTCACTATTCTTGTTTTACTTTGTATACCACTGTCAGACAGAAATCTTTTAAGCAGCATGAAACTGTTTTTGATAAACACTATACACAGAAAATAGTCTCTTTCTAATTATACTACATGCACTTAAAATAGTAATCCTAATTATTTGTTAATTGGAAACAGAGTTTATAGACAAGCAGTTTTTTTACTGTACTTCTTTCTTCATCAGCTTTTTAACTTCTGTAGGAGAGAGGGAAGGGCAAAATATGTAGCACTGTCAAACATTACTTCAAACACAAATGTTGTACCAACAGAGGTAACTGATAAGTGACTTGGCCTGAAAAAGTGCTCACCTTTTTTTCATCTTCAGAACTGAATAGCAGAAGATGTTTTCATGGTAGACAGAATGAAGTATAAGTGTAGGAATCATGAAAGAGTACTGAAAAAAATTGCTGATGCAGGAAGGCAGCTACAACAAGGTGTCTTACCTCTTCACACTCTCGTGTTTACTTTGAAGTAAAAAAAAAATTAAAAATTAAAATCCTAGTTTTCCGTGGATAAAGTTTCTCTCTGGTGATCCATAGTGTAAATAGAAATAATAGGGACCTCTATTCCTACTTTCTGGATCTGTACCCAAAACAATCGCTTTTTTTCGCTACTGGCAACTTAACAAGTAGAGAAGAGAAGAGAAAGAGATTGTAATGCGATTTTGAGGAGTTGGTCTCCAGAATATTTTGCCCTTCGCCTGTCAGTCCTAAGAATTGGAAGTTACAGGAAAGCAAAATTGCTTGAGTAATGAGGCCTGGTTTTCCATCACTAGTGCAAGCCTGTGAGCTCCACTTGGAAAATACCTGAATATATATATGCAACTAGCTCTAAGTTTTGACCAGCAAAACACTGCCTATTCAATAAGTGGCTATGCATTCAGCAGAAGCTTAAAAATAAATCACAAATCTTGGTTGCAGTTGCACCATGCTGATTTAATGTAAAGTGTGATAGCTTCAGATATGTTGTTTTCAATAATATGAATTCAATTCCACAGAAAAACACTATATTTATTCATAGCAGAATAGCAGATGCAGTTGTATTGGGTTAGCTTGAGTGGATATGTGTTGTCTGGAAATATGCATTGGATGGGCAAGTACTTCTGACTGAAAAATCTGGAGCTGAGAAATATATATATTGATGTAAATGAAAATGTATTGATTCAGCAAAAAAGTTACTGGTTTCTATAAATATATGTTTGGAAAGAAAAGCTATTTTTATACAAAAATAGTATTCTATTATTTGGATACTGTTACTGATTTAAGAAGCAATCAACAATACATCCGATTCAGCAAAATGGCCTTGATTTCAGTGCCTAATGCATGTATTTCTCTGAAATTGTACTGTGTTAAAAAATCAAACAAGCACAAATCCAATTCAAGTGTTTCCCGTCTCAAAGGCATTGTAACAACCCCAAGCAGCTGAACCCTGTCAGTCTACTAAATTGTGAGGATTTATTTTGAATTCTTTAATTTTCAGTTGTCTTTATTTACATTTCTGAGACATCAATTTCAATAATGGATGAGCTGCCCCTTATTAAGAGCTCGGTTTTCTTATTGATGCCCATCATTCACAGCTGTGTCTGCTTGAATTAGCTCCAGAAGCCATTTTTTAAATACTTATTCCTCCAAACTTTTGTTCATAAGAGACTTTAATTCTGCCTTTTTTTTTCCTGAGGAATGGAATAGCTTTCATGTACATTGTCCTTTTTTACGCTTCACTAGAAATTGAATAAATTTCCTCTTTCCTGGAAATTAGCAGAATCCATACAAAAGCATTGCCATCTTCTGTTTCAAATTTGTTTCTCAATTTTTTTATAAGAAAAAGACTTCTATTTGCCCATTTCCTAGTGGGACATTCATCTTTTACTATGGAATTAACTACTAGGAAAATATGAAAGTCGTAACAAATAATATCCTCCTCCTTCCTAAGCCAATGATATTTGTGATTCCATGAGTTTTCTATGACTTCTAATGCAAAAAAGAAAGTAATATCTTTGACATTTTATATCAAGTAATTTTTTTCATTAAAATATTTATATTTGTTAAATTTTAAAATATTTGATAACTTTTAAATTTAATTTTCAAATTCTATCACGTTTAGTATCTGTTTTATGTCCCATTGCAAAACCAGTCTTTACATTTTCCAGTTTCCTAGACTGATAGCTTTTAACTCCAAAAATATACTGCTTCATATCTTACCTCCTGATTCCTGTGTGTGCTCACTTGTCGATACCTTATTTCATCCACATATCTGCTTCCCTTCCCTTCTGCTGTTTCTTTGCCTTTCTACAAGTTTCCTATTAGCCACTTCACAAACACTGTTAAAGTCAGAGACACAGCCCTCTCCCCTTCCTTGCATTGAATTGACTCAGTTCTTGGAATAGAAGACTGACAAAAATAAATTGGAGCATTCAGTTACAGTGTATTTCAGTTCTCTATGCTTCAACATTCCTGCCAGCAAGTAAAACTTTCAAATCTAACAGAGTGTAGTATCAGTACAGTGAGCTTTGGTAATGGATTTGATATAATTAACTTACAGGAAAGGTGGATTTTTTATACTTACCTAAGGAACAACAGGAGCAGCTTATGAGCATCCAAAACACTGCACAACAGGCTGAGAAACTGAATAGTAGACCCAGAAAGTAACATTAGTAGTATTTACTTAGATCACGTCCTAGTGGAACTAGGACAATCATAGGTTAGTCCTGTTTCTGGCAGACAAGAGTCCTCAGTTTACTGACCACTAACTGGTGTTCAAGTACAGAAATGCAAACTGAGCTTGAAAAACGAATTAAAAAATTAAAATTAAAATATGAGCATTTCAGAACATATTTGTATAATTAAAATGTGTTGTGTTAGGGAATTTTGAAGAATGTTAAGGTGGAAACTAGCACTGCATTCCTATTGAAGATTTGCTTAGACTGTCCTCAAGCACAAATCCAAGAATGGACTAGAGTGGTAATCACAGAGTGGAAAACTGATGGAAGTAGAGTGATTAATTCCTTACACTGGTCTCTATGTTTCAGATTACAGGGAAGGAGGGGAAGGGAAACAGTACTTCGATAGCGTGGTAGCTTGGCTGAGATTTTTTTGTTTTGCACATAAAAGGACCCAAAAGGTTAAAAAAGGGCATACAAAATAATAGCTCATGAATTTGAAGTAAAATTCACCTGAGAAATACCATCTGGACATTCTATCTGTTAAAAGTATTAATGACATGCTGAGCTTGTTTTGATAGCTCAATGAAAAAAGAGTGCTTATGAACACATAGAGGAAAACAAATTATTGAAGACCAGAGACCACTTACATTTATGTTTGTAACTAAATGTAATTGAAATAAAGATGAAAGTTACATTAAAATAATTATAGCAATGATGAAAAAATACTATGAAATACGTAATTACATGCGCACCGGTACACATATCAAAAAGCTGGTCAAAACATCAGCTAGCGTAGGTTGTTTGTTCAGTTGGCTGTAAATATTTAAACAAGAAAAAATATGATATTGGCAAGAGAGCGAGAGGTGAAAATGGGAAATAATTTTCCCTCACCATCAAACAGAGCTATAATATAAATAGCTTCAAGCACTTCTGAAACCTTTGAAATAGCTGTGTTGTTCTTCTTTTAAAGAAAGCAAGAAAATGCCTTGGTGATGTTACTCAGTTCAGATGACAGAACCAAGTTCTTCTGATTGTGATAAGAGACTTCAAAGTAAGCCTATAGAGGCTCTTTTTGTTCCCTTTTTCCCAAAGACTACTTATATGAAGTAGAGCAGTTCTGATGGGAATGACTGAAATTTCATTACTTCTTCCTCAAAAAAGAAATCGGTCTCACTACAAGCAAGACAGCTAAATTCAGATATCTCTTCTGAGTGAGGCAGGTATTCAGTTCTGGATTTGACCTGAATTTATTTAGCACAGGGCTACTGGTTCTGAAACTGAGATCATTTCACCAATTAAAATTATGTTCAATCTAGTAAGTTCCCACAAAAAACGCATTTTAGGTAAGCTACCATTTTCCATCGGTATGTATGTAACAAAATAGTTGCCAAAAAATTCTGATGAAAATAATAAAATCCTGTAACTATATCCTCTGGCTAATTGATATAAAATCAATTTTGTGAGTGTGCCTTTACTTACTGTCCATCCTACCGGGTCACATGTTTTTCCTTTATTAGAGTTTTATTTCTGTGGGTTCTTGAAAACACAATAGCATGGAGTTTAAATTTTTTTGTGTGTTTTTAAGAGGACTTATCAAGTGTAGGATACAGTGTTTGGAAAACTGAACAGATTTTACTCCAACAAAATGAGAGAAGTTTTGAAGAAAGGAAATTCACCTCAAACTCTATTCTTTGAATCATAATGTGCTCCATATATGGATTTAAATCTCTGATCTTAAGTTTTCCATCTGAAAAGTTTTGTCTTGATTCATGAAGAAAGCTGAAAAAAAAAACCTTAGCAAAATGAGAACAACTCCTTGCAAGGACCATGGATTTTGTTTGATTTCAAAAGGGAGATACATATTTCATGTGAGGACAAAATGAGGACCATATATGTAAATAGAAAGTGTTGTTTTTTTATTTGTGTTCTAAAAGCATAATCTTCGACAAATTCATTATGCGTTGCTTAAGACATAACAAGACACTATATCACTTGCTGTTCATAAGTTTTTTAAGAAGGTTTTTTTTGGGGAGGTTGGGGTTTTTTTTGGTATTACATAGAATAAAATATCAATAAGGTCATATGTTTTACTGGAATAATGGGTTTTTTATGTTCACAAAGAAAATCCCCTGTTACATCTTTGGAGAACATGCAAGACAGTTTTTAAAGAGAGAAATTAGGGTCTATATGGGTACATAAGGGTAATAATAGTAACAATTAATGGATGCAAATAAAATAATAGCAACAGAAGCACAAAGGGAACAGTGATGCAACAGCAGCTGAGTATTAAAGCAGTAAGTGACAGCACTACGTTTTCCTGAGCTCTGGAGAGAAACACGAAGGTTTGCCACAAGCCTCATAATTAACCCTCGTGTCATACCTGATGAAGATTCAAAATTGCACTCCTGGGAGAAATAAGCCAATGGCAGTGGTGTTGAGCATCCTCCCAGGGCCCTAAACGATATTTAAAAGACTAGGTGACTGAGCCTGTTCTGAAGGTCTGTTAGCATGCAAATTTTTGTGTTGTATAGCCATTCTTTGCACTTATTACTTTTGAAATTGTGTTTTACTAAAAGTCTTGCCCACATTTTCTTCACTGTAATAAATATGTGGTCCAGCAATTAGTGAGCAATCTGTGGAATGCAAATAAGAAAAGTATTTCCTTTGTGGGAAACTTTTCATTTGTTTTGTGTGAATTTTGCAACTACGAAGGGTAACTGTCAATGCATCAACAAATCTGAAGAGACTGAAATTCACTCTTCTAAATCTATATTTCAGGAAATTAGTGGCTTGTGGTAAGTGGAAGTGTAATAAAATACAGAAATGGTGGTGCTTTTTTGATAAAAAACCAGTCTTCTGATAAAAAGACCGTATCTCCCAGTATTTGTCTGTATTCCTAAGTGACACTGCTTTGACTGCATCAGTTCTTGCTCTTTCCACAGTGCACATTGCCAGTAAAGCACATTCTTACACACAAAGGGCTTATGCTAAGCTGCACTGCAATACCTTTATGCAGTGAAAACTACATCCCCGTAAGAATGCAGTACTGTAGAAAACTTGTCTTAAAGTAATATCGTTTCAGGTTTCCAAAGAAGTTTCTGCATAAAAACTGATGACAGCCACAACAACAAAAAAAAAAAAAAATCAGATTCAAATGTCTGTAGAAAATAACACAGGGGAAGAAAATTGGGCAGGCAATGCAGGGAATGAAAAAAAAAAAAAGGAACAGAAGATCATACTGAAAATAAGCACAATTCGTGGTTTTCCTAAAAGCAGGATGAGAGTTCACCATCTGCTTTATATTATTTTAATAACCGAGCTTCATTCCATTGTATTTTGGATTGGGTAGGTAATGATCTGTATTTTTACTTCTTCATTTTTTTCTTTCCGCATTCCTTCCTCCCTAGATGCACTATTCCCAGTTACAAAACTGAAAACTAAATGATATGTAGATATAGAGAGATACAGATGATATAGATCCCCATAGATGCATATATATATATATATATATATATACATATAAGCTAAACATTTTCTATCTTTTAATCTACTGTTCAGTCTGTACAGTGAGCAGGCTGAAATGTTCGTAGTGCAGCTGCCCTGGAAGCTTGTTCCTGCTGCATTCTCTGCCTAGAAGACACCTGTTCAGCAATTATATGGCCAGCAGTACATTAGCAACATTGCCTGCTGGATTGCAGGTGTTTGAATCTATGGGGAGAAGGTCATTACATTACCATTTCTCTCCATCTGGCCCTAAGAAAGCTAAGTGTATATGGGCCACTGAGATTGCTCACTTCAGAGGATATCTCTCTGTCCATTTATCATCAAACAGCACATGCCACACTTCCTGAATTTCTAATATGCTAGCCATTATTAATTTCTAGTTGCGAGGCTTATTAAAAGTACTGCTCCAAGTGGATTTACTCCTTAGTCTGCATACACACTAACAAAATACCTCAAAATTCCTGTGTGTGCACTCTCTTTGTTTGCCTGATTTTACTGTAACTTAGAGAAAAATTGTTCTCTGCAGAAAGATGGTTTGGACCTGGATTTTTACATTGCCTGCTGATGTCAGACCAACAGCAGAAATCTTGGTAGCAAGTATTTCAGTGCAGAGACACTGGCACTGACCTACTAAATGTGAAAGAGTAGAGTATTTCTACATACCTTTCTTTGTTGAATTCACTTGTGATCACATATTAATCAGAAGGGTGAAACTAGAGGAGATATGTTTTAACTTTGCCAAACTACTTTAGTGTAATACTATTTCTATAAATTCATTGAACGATAAACATTAAGAAGGACTTTTTCAGGTTTTCACAGCTTTCTTCCTGGAAATATGCTGGAAATTTGCCACTGGCTAATCCAGCAATGTCTGAAAGCTTTTTATTATGCTTACAAGTACTGTTTCTATGCAAATCCAGATACACAGCTAAGTAGACAGCTATAGCTATGCCCTGTCTGTATGGAATGGATAAAATTTACTATGAGAAGTTCAATAGCCCAAGTTTACAAATAAGTGATGGGATTTAATGAAATATCTTGGCTGAAAATCAGATTAATATATTAACTCTTTCAATAGAAAGAATTTGGAACAACTTATAAAGATATAGAGGGGTTTATATCAAGAATTGATGTATTTATGGATATTGCTGTATGATGTATTTGGCTACAGCAGACAGGAACAAACCACATGATCCAGAACATCCTCTGCAGTCCTATCTTCTTACCAAGTCAATAAACAAAGGAGAATCTTTTCACTGGGATGCTGCTCTCAAAGGGAAATGTTTGGCCTGCAATTCCCAGTTTTCTGTTCTCACTGGCTTCAAAGAACCACAGAATGGCTGATGTTCAAAAGGACCTCTGGATGTCACCCTGTCAAACCCTAATGCTCAAACAGGCAATGAAGAACAGACTACCTGGGAACATTTTCAGACAGCTTTTGAAAATTTCTGAAGATGAAGACTGCAGCCTCTAAGCAATCCTCACCATCACAGTAAAGGAGTGTTTCCTTATGTTCAAATGGAAGCTCAATATTTTCTCTTCAGCTTATTACCTCTTAAGACTACTGCCAAGGATGCTAGTGAGAAAAAATAAGCAACAGAAATGAAACAGGGGAACCTTTATGCAGACTACTCATCCTTCATAAAACTACTAGTAAAACATTTCTCCTTCTTCCTTTCTGTATCTCTATGAAAATGATTTTACAAGTATATGCATAAAATTAGAACTTACTTTCTTGGATATCATTATTAAAATAAAAATTTAGCTATGGAAAAAAGACCCTATTGTCCCCTGAAGAGGGGAAATGATGATGTAAGTGCTGATCTCTTCTCCTTCGGATTTGATGACAGGACACATAGGAATTGGTCAAAATGTATCAGGGGAGGCTTAGGCTGGACATTAGGGATCATTTTTTTACTGAGAGGGTGGTCAAGACCTGAATCAGACTTCCTAGAGAGGTGGCCGATGCCCCAAGCCTGTCAGTGTTTGAGGGGCATTTGGACGATGCCCCTCAGAACACATTTTAACTTTTGATCAGCCCTGGATTGGTCAGGCAGTTGGACTTGATGGTTATTGTAGGCCCCATCCAAATGCAATATTCTGTTTATTCTTTTCTATTCTATGCTATTGAAAAGACTTAGCTTTTTTTCTCTTTTAAAATTCTTCTTTTTTCTTCTTTGTTTTCTTTATGTTTTGTTTGTGTGGTGTTTTCTGTTGTTGTCGTTTGGGTTTTGGTTTTTTTTTAGTTTTTCTTTAATCCTGGTTTGGTTTTGGATGATTTTTTTTTTGTTTGGTTGTGGGGTTTTTTTTTTCTTTTTCTGTTTTCATTTTTATTTTGTCATTTAGTGTTGTTTTAGTACTAGAATAATATTAAGTTGCTCTGCAGAACAATTCAGGTTTTTCAAAATTTGTTGTGCTAAATACAATATAAGATCATTTTCATTAGATGTAAAAATGGATTTTTGTCTCTTTTGTAGTCTGGGTAGGTAATTATCGCATTTAATTTTTAACGTAAGCACAATAAATCCAGATAATTTTTGTTTTCAATGGTTTCCTGATGTGTTTTTAGGACATACTTAAGATCATATGCTATTCTCATCATGTCTAGTTTATGTGAAAGATGAAACTTGTAACATTGGTTTTGTTTTTATCTTTTTTTTAAAAAAATACTTGTTTTCTTTGAAGAAATTCAGAATAATAATACATGTTAATAAGGTTGCAGAAATTTGTAGAAGACAAACACTTAATTCCAGGAGGAACCACTTTACAAGAAACCAGTAGTTTTGAAAAATGAATGAGAAACACAGAAATGAGGAAAACAAAAGTTCAGCTCTTTATCTGCTGAGATGCTTAACTTCTCTCAGCAAAATAAGACCACCCTCTTCAGGGTGTTCCTAAAGAACAAATCCTAAAAATGTAATGGAACTAAATAATGAATAGAAAGGTTGTCCTTTTATTATGCTGTGAGCAAGTATTTTTTTGATATACTTTTCCCTATCTGTATATTAGCTTTGCAGTGACCTACCTGCACTGCTGAAAATTCTGGCTACCTCTTCACAGGATGCAGGTAGGCATGAAACAGGGTATGACTCAGTCAAAGAAAAAGGAAATACAAGGAAGAAGTAAGAGAATGGTTAATAGAAATAGAAGAGATCTGATGTGACGGGAATTATTGCAAGATCAGTTTGGTATTTGTGTGGCATGATTTAGTGCAGTCAGTACAAAAGCCACTTTGGGCAAGTAGTGGAACAGTGACAAATAAACAAATATGAGTAAAATTTCCTTTACGCAGCAAAGCAAGCTGGTGTCAAAAAACATAGGCTTAGATTTTATAGGATTTTAGCACTTTAAAAGACATGTTAGTGAAGGTGAACAAGACTGCTACTTTTTCTAGTGTGTGTTCATCTTTTTTTTGGGGGGAGGGGTTTTGTGATTGAATTTAAAAGACATAAATAAGAGAATCTTTAGCTAAACCATTTTCCTGACTGATGAGGTTCAATTACTGAAAGCTTGGATTAGGCTTTGGTAGTACTTAGCTGTCAGCATTTTGACACATGAACTGATTAAATTTACAGTGCCTAGTTCTTGCAGTATTTTCAATTTCGTAGTATGCAATGGATTAAAAACTGCATATTACATAACAGGAATGTAAATAATTTATTAATAATATTTTGAATTATTTAAAATTATTACTTAAACATTTTTTAATTTCAGTATCTTTTTTGTGTTGCTTTTTATAACATAATCCAAATGTTGAAGTATCAAAATAATTTACAGTTTAAAGTTTCATTTCTCAAAAAATTCATATTCAAGAGACATATTAAGGAACATTTCTCTTTTAAACTAGCAGCTGCATTTAAGACTGTTAACTTTAAAATGCTCGAGTTTTATTATAAAAAGATATGTATGAGATTATAATTTAATATGGCAATGCCTTCTCCATTTTTGCAAATTACAAATTCTTATGTAAATCCACTATAGCTTTCCTATTTGTAAGTGCGGTGGTTGCAGAAAATCTGAGTAAATATAGAATGTATGGGAATTTTGAAATTGCTAGAATGAAGTAAAAAGAAACTTTTCAAAAGAAGGAGAACAGAAGACTAGTTTTCTGGAAAAGATAATTATTTTTTAGAAAATTTTAAAATCAATATCAATAAAGAGTATCTAAAGCAGAATTAATTGACATATCTTGCTTAGGTTTTGAACATGTTTCATACAGGATGCAACTAATAGAGACAAAGGGTGAGAAGCAAAGCATTTTCATAGATTAAAAACACTCAGAAAAAACATAATGATGGATCAGTCTGGATAATGTAAAGACAAACAAGCACATCTTTTGTGTTTCAAGAAAACTACTGCTTTAGAGATTTTTGTTTAGTTAACTCTTTTCCAGAGATAGGTGATGAATCAATATTGACCAAATGAATCCTTTCATCCAGAACTTTCAGATCTAGGCAGGGGAAAACAGTCAGTTGCAAAATTTGATAAAACAGTGGTTTTATGAGCATATTACATATTTTATGGGTGCCTAGTAAGCTTCTAATGTTCAGGCAAAATGCTACAGGAATGAAAAAAATCATCTTTGTGTTATTCCTCAATTTTCCTTTTATAACTCTTAAGTTGAATTGTAGTGTATGAACTCTGCATAGATGGAATTTCTGTATAAAGAGACTTCCAATTCCAGTATATTTTTATGAAGTTGCAGGTTCTACATGTTCAGATGGAAGAAGCAATTCAGGCATGAGAAAGCTCAGAGCTGAATTTACACTTCAGTTCCTACTCCAGCTTCATTTGCTTGCCTGAACAACCAGGGCAGACAGATAGAAGGGCAGGAGGGTGGCAGAGTTAAGAGTGGGGAGAGGTGGTGACACGGAAGAACCAAGGGGAACTGGATTTGTGTCTTATCAAGGAGGTCTTTAGAGGGCTTAAAACACAGAAAGGAATATCTTTTGCTCATCTTGAACAAACTTAGAGGGTCTATGCTTATTTTAACAAATAATGCAAAGACATGATTGTTCTTAGTACACTCAAATATGGCCTGCGATACATCAGTATTTGTAATGCCTTCACTTCTAGAAGTATAAAACCTCACAAATTCCTTAGCCTCTATACATAAACTCAAATACCTATTTCTTTCAATATCTTTCAGTTCTACTAAGTTCAGTAAACAATTCTGTAAATGAAACGCAAGATTGGAAAAGTGATCAGTGACCAATTTACAGTTGGTAAAAGAATTAAGAGAATCTGTTTGTCTAAGGCATGGTAGAGTGCAGTTCCACCAGAAAATGTCTTCTTCAAAATCCCTAATACTTCTTTGTCTTTCTACTTCATGTCAGCTCGGCCACTAGGCTGAGCAGATCATCAACCTCATTGCTCCTCATACAGCTGTTTTCTCTGCTGCCCTCTGCCACTACACAGGTAAGGAATCACAGAAAATTTACACTTGCAAATTGCATTGAGAAAAGGATGGCCAGTCATCTGAAAATTTACTGGGATAATTTTATCCTACTATTCTAGCCTCCTCAGTCCTTCATGGTCATTTGTCACAGGAAATGGGAAATGGCATAGTCTTGTATGTATGACAGCCACAATATTTAAGTTACCTGATGCTTGCCAATACAGAGAAATACGAAGCCACTTCATTGTTCTTTTTCTTCTCAACAAATATTGACATCAAATATGGCACCGAGATTTCAAACCAGAAATTTTTAAGGGATAAATGACTTCTATGTCATTAAAAGTTTCCATTTAAGTTCTGTGGAATTTCAAACTGTCAGATACACTAATTTTGTGCCTGTAGTTTGTGCAGTATGACTTGCTGGGTTTTAAGTTTGGTGGTAAGATATAACTCCGGACACTGCTCTCGGGCTGTGCCCGTGTCATCTCAAATCAGCATTTTTAATGGGTCAAACCCTGGACAAAAACACATCTCCTCATCAAAGAGCAAAATAGTTGTGAGCTATAGATAGAGTTCCAGCCCAAGTTCCTTGGATGTTTCCAGGCAGCCATGGCTTTCTCACTGCATGTACTTTAAATTAATAATTTCTAATCCCAGAATCTACAGCTGTAATGGGACATCACTGATATCATTGCCATGTTCTGCATTTTGTGGTCATCTTTCCATCAGTTAATAGAAAGCTCTGTGTAAATATTATTATTTAAAGTTCTTTTGGATAGAAAGAAAGTTGCTCACAAGAGGAATCAACCAAGTTAGACTTTTTCCATAGACAAGAACTTTAAAGACTCAGATTCTGACTGCAAAAATCACAGATCAAAAAAGAATTTCAGTGAAGAAAACTATCAACCCTGTCAGTGCTGGTGTTGGATTTGGTGTAAGATATTTCTCAGAAGAATATGGCTGTACAAAGATGCTTCTCAGGTTCAAAATAAGAGTTGTTTTAGTGGGCAATTCAAGCTTTTCTAAGGTCAGATCCACTGGGGACAAACAATGAAAAACTACCTTACAAGTTCAGGAAATGAGCTTGTGAAGTAAAGTTTTTAGCATAAATAGTAATTAAATGACATACTTTTAATGAAACCTCAGAAGAGTTTTCAACCAAAGAAGTATATAAGGCTAGAGTTACCTAATTTTTTGTCAGGTCATGAGAAACAGAACGTTGTTAGTGCTTTGACCATGTGTGCTACTAGGCAGGTAAAACTACATGATCATTTGGTCTATTCACATGCTCCCTGGCTCATCTAGTGCATAGCATGAAGTGTATTAAATGAGTTAATTTATTTTTTTCTAATAAATGAAACTTCCACTTACTGAAGATGTGCACCATATCAGTGGAAGCTGTGAAATGTGAAGCTGAATTAGAGAAATGCACAGAAGAAAAGGAATAGGCAGCTTAATGGAGTAAACATATATATCTTTTACCCATATTTATTCTGACATTTGAGAGAAGGTTTTAGTGTAAGTCATTTAAATACGGATAACTGCAGAAGACAATCAGCTGGATTTTGCTTTCAAAACCACTGATTAGAATTAAGTAAAAAATAGAATATGTCTCACAAGAGACTTCAAGACTTTCAATTTTTTTCATGCAGATTAGGAATGAAACTTAAGTGTATCAATTTACCCAAAGAAATGTTGAAGATGATTTGAGCTGAAGCAAAATGTGTGGCTTTTTCAATTTTTTTTTTTCTAAATATGTTGAGGATGAAAAAAATTATACAGGGGTTGCTGTAACAGAAAGCTTTCAGGAGCTATAGCTGAATAATTTCAGGAATAATAGCTGAAGCCTGGGGCAGTTTTCATATCCAACTGTTTGGTAAAAGAGGCAACGAAGTCTAGAAAAATAGGTAAAAAAGAGTAAAACTGTGTGCACAATAGCTTGATTTCATCTACTAAATTAAATAATTAAAAATAAAGGGGGAAATGAAGGGGGAATGGGGAGTGGTTATTTGAAAAGAAATATATTTATCAGCTCACTTGGGATCATGGGAGAGATTAAAAAGCAAATTACTCTGTTTTCTGTGTCAGTTGTCTGATTTGAAAAATAAAGGAATATTCTCTTCTCATGTATTCATGTTGCAAAGATAAAAATCTGATGTCCATTTTGGACAAATAAGGCTTTTTAAATGGATTTCTTAATTTTTGTTACACAGTGCAATGTCTGGATGGCGTGCTATGATTTATGATGACATGCTTTGAAATACTCATAAATATATTTGATCGTGAGGATATGCATTTTCAAATATAATTGCTTTTAAATCTTTTCAAGTCTTGTTTATTTTCCCAATTTCTATCCGTTCTAGAAGTTCCATTGAATTACCCTCACTCATGTTGAATTTTTTGTGTATGCATAGGTTTTACATGTGGAGTTATATATACCAGCTAATACTGAGAATTAAAGTTATTGTATATTCTGCATCGTTTTGACTCCAAAACTTTGCAAGTATGCATGTCTTTTAATGAAGTATTATAATATGTGAGTGTACTATTCTGTTACACCAGAGCAGACACTTTGCTAATGTGTTTCATTTATTTAAGTACAAATCTTTTCTGTTAATGTTTAATAATGTATAATTTATTAATGAAATTTGAGACATGATTAAACAAAGACCTAAACCTTAGCCCTTTTTACGTGAAAAATTCACAAAATTCAATTAGACTTTATTTCTGAAGAATATTGTGCAGAAGTTTTGGTGCCTATACTAATCCATTCTTCTTTCTGTCTTTTTTTTTCTTCATCTGTAAATTACGTAAATTGTGGATATGTCTGTCTAATCTAGTGGTCTTCTATGATGGAGTGACTGCATCAGTGAACAGCCACAGATGTGATCTACCTGGATGTCTGTAAGGGTTTTGATATGGTTCCCCACAACTTTCTTACTGCTATATTTAAGAGATAGGATTTTGACAGATAGACTGTTAGATGGATAAGGAAATGGCTGCATGACCACATCCAAAGAATTATAGTCAACAGTTCAATGTCTAAGTGAAAATCAGTAATGAGTGCTTAACCAAGGTAAGGTCTGTACTGGGAATGAGACTATTGAATATTTTCATCGATGGCATAGGCAGCAGAACTGAGCTCACCCTCTGCAAGTCTGCAGATTACACCATGGTGAGTGGTGCAGTAGATTTTTTGGAGGGAATGGATGCCATTCAGAGGGAGTTTGAAAAGCTTAGGGGATGAGGCCAAGTGCAAGGTTTTGAGCCTGAGTTGCATTCAAGTCCCAGTACTGAGACAGACTAAGGAATGAATGAATTTAGAGTGGCCCAGCAGAGAAAGACTTGGGGATCTTGGTGGGTGAAATATTAGACAGGAACAGGCAGTCTGTGTTTGCAGCTCAGAAAGCCAATTGCATCCTGGGCTTCATCAAAGGAAGGTTATCACTCCCAGCAAGTCCAGGGAGGTGATTCCCCTTCTCTACTCTGCTGTCGTGACATCCCACCCAGACTACTGCATCCGGGTCCCAGGGTGTGAAAGACATGGATCTTTTCAGACAGGTCCAGAGGGCCATGAAAATAGTCAGAGGACTGAAACACTTGTCCTGTGAAGAAAGGCTGAGAGAGTTGAGATTGCTCAGTCTGGAAGAAGAGAAAGTCCTGAGAAGACCTTCTTTCAGCCTTTCAGTACTCAAAGGGGCTTATAAGACAGGATAGGATCAGTTTACTAGGGCCTGTAGTAACACGGCTAGGGGCAATGGTTTTCAACTGAAATTGGTTAGGTTTGGTTTGGAAAAAAGGAAGACATTTTCACGATGACGGTGGTGAGACACAGGAGTAGGTTGGAGGTGTGCGTGTGATCCTTGCGATTGTTGAAGCTCAGGATGGATGGGGCTTTGAGCAACCTGATCTTGTGAAAGACATCCTGGCCCATGGTGGGGTCTTGGACTAGCTGGTATTTGAAGATTCCTTCCCACTCAGTTCTATGATTCTGTATCCTACTAGATATTCCACCGCGGCTGGTTGAATACCAGACAAGGAAAGCTTGAAATTAAACCAAACATTTGTCTCTCTGCAGTTGTTATTCTTGCTGTTATGAGACTCCACACTGGGTCTTGTCGGTCACTTCAGCTCACTTTTCTTTCTGCTTTTTGCTGTAAAAAATACTTCATTTATTAATGAATGAAAAATTATTTTTTTTATTTCAGGAAGGAAAAAATACCAAAATTACATTTAATAATGTTTTGCTAGTCTAGGTGCTGAAATCTCAAATCTTAACTCCTTCGGAAAAAATTCTCTTTTTTCCATTTCTTTGTGGAATCTGTGGTAGAATTATGAAGTGATATTTGTCAGGAACCTGTAGCATAGATAGATTTACATTTTCACCTGTTCTGGGGGTGCAATATTACTTCATAATTTCTCTTATAATTACTCAGAAAATCTCCCTGATTACTTTTAAATACTACTGAATTTATTGAATACTTGAAATTGCTCATCTCCTTGGTGAATTAGGACATTTAACCTACAATCATAAATAAAGCTCAAAGGCATTAAGTACCTCAACCTCCAAACAGCATCTGTGACCTTCAGATACCTTAAATAAGAACTATAATAATGAACAACTACATTTATTTGAAGTCAGACCCGGGGGAACTTACACAAAATTTTCAAGACTAACATTCAGTTCAGATGTAATTTATATCTATTTGGAATCTCGATTAGTTTATCTTTGGTGATCTCTTCCAACCCAAACTATTCTAAGATTCTGTGATTCTATTCAGGAAGAAATTCATGACAGTGCATTTAATGGCTCCTTTAGACTTTAAATTTGTATGGGCTAACAAATGGCCTTACCTGGGTGTTATAAGCTTTCATATATTCAGTAAAGATGAAATTCTATCAAAACTATGTGTGTTTCAGAGCTGCTTATCCACTGGAGCATGTAGACTTTTCTGCCTCAGTCATCTGTACAAATTTCTCAGAGCAAGGCTGCTAAAATGAAAAGGGTGAATCTTTCACCTGTGCAGATGAACGAGTCCATTTCAGCCTTCAGGAAATTTAAAAAAAAAAAAAAATCCAACCAAAGAACCCACCCCCCCAATAAATGTTAAAGTTATGAAGTCTGTCTTTTACAGATAGATTGCACCCATATTCAGAAATTGAGAGTTTCCATTCAGAAAAGTAGGATAAAATCTCTGCTGG
This sequence comes from Cnemophilus loriae, assembly GCA_013397755.1. Lineage (NCBI taxonomy): Eukaryota > Metazoa > Chordata > Aves > Passeriformes > Corvidae > Cnemophilus > Cnemophilus loriae. The sequence goes on from VZTF01005243.1 coordinate 1,131,232, forward strand.
GAATTTGTGTTGGAGAATTTTCTTTGAGAAAAGAAGAGAGAGAAATATAAGTCCTCACAAAAGCAATCTAAAAAATGCATGGTGCGCAAGTCATCAATAATTTATTTTTAGCATCATTCAGGATAAAACTATTCATACTAGTATACGTACTAGTATCTTTTTGATGCAGGAAACAGGTCTCATGGACCAGAGCTGGACATCCTTAAACTAAAGTAAAATATGGGATTTCTCTTTTTTTTTCTTCTTTTTTTCCCTCTTTTTTAAAAGTTAGTTATGAAGAGATTATATTGAAAAATAAGATGGCATAATAGTACCTAAATAAATGGCTGGGAAAAATCTCATTTTAAATAGTATTTCTCACAAAGTATGCCTAAAGTGTCCCTGTGTTGTTAGTGTCTGTACAAGGGATAGGCAAGTTGTCTATTCCACTCTGTCTGGATGTGTCATTGATGGCTTTCTATTAACATATTTTTTCCATTTCTTTTCCATGACCTCTGAGCCCTTTTTTCTCCTACATAGTGCAAAAGTAATCAAGGGAATGATGCACAGAGACTTTTTTTTTTTTTTTAAGAGCAACTGCTTTCAACCTTTGTGGTAAGAAAGACATAGAAATTGCTCAAAGGTGTAGCTTCTGGCTTTCTTTTAATATTTGGCTTTTAAAAAAAAGAGCTTTAAGAAAGATTTTCTAATTATATGTTTCTAGGTACACTCCCAGATGACAAATATTGCTTTAAGATCATAAAAATATTGTATTGACTTTAAGCAAACAAGGCTAAGATAAACATATATTTGATCAAAAAGCTAAAATATAAGTAGTGCATATCCTTGAAACTTTTCCAGAAAGGCATAGCTTATAGACTGCTAAGGATTCTATCAGTGGGCTTGGTAATTGGTATCTCCATGCTGATCTGAGATGATATATGGAACTGAATTGAACAGAAACAGGAATTGTAACTTTGCTGGTAATAGAGGTATTGCTAAAGTGAAGCACTTTCTAAAAAGTTAGATCAAAGAGACAATAGTTATCCTGTCAGTTTCCTTAGTCATCTGTTCCAACCTTCAGGAACAGCTTCCACTGAAAATAAACTGGAGTGTTTGCAGGGGAAAAAAAAAAAAAAAAGAAAAAAAAAATAGAATATAGGCACATTGATAAATTATTCTATTATACATGTGTATAGACATATATTTACATATACCCTAGTCATTCTTAGGGTACGGTTACTGTAGGAAGCCTGAATGAGAACTCATATACTGCATAATAGGATATAGTTCTTATATATGTGGTAGATAATTGACAGTACTAGATCTGATAGCAAAAATCTCTGGTAAAATCTGGCGCTGCTCAGAACTTAGAGCAGGTCATGCTACCCGTAATTAAAACATAGAAAACAGATTGGAGACTATTAAAGAGCACATGTTTCATATGGGAATTCTATGCTCCTTAGAATATGTGAATAAATAGAGTTGCAAAAGTTTCCTTTTAAAAATAAAACATATGAGAACTTAATTAAAAATAACTTTTAAAATTTGCAGAATTTATTTTTAAGCTCAGTGAATTTCTCTATGTAAGTACCTGAGAGTTTATCTTTCTTTATGAAAACTGTCTTGAAGTGTGATCTTGAGCTACTCACAATTTATCTTTGCACAAAGCACCACTCATAGATAAGATCATCTAACATACTGGAAGTTCATACTCTAGTTTTGTTTAAGTGTCCATATTTTTAATCTAGACCTGTTTCCACACTGATGCAGCTGAAAGCACAGAAATATGAAGAAATCTGTAATTGTGTAATGTTATTACTTGCATGCCCTGAGTAGTTTATTATATTACAATTCAACCTTTTTAATTATGTTGTGAAATAAATATCATTTACTATGTTATTAAACAAATTACCAAAATCTGCCCACTCACTAAATAAATCAGGCAGTATAATTGAACATAAATAGCTCCTGGTACCAACCTAATCTGTTGAGATAGCAAAAATGTTCTTTTAATTTGTCTCGCTAAGTAGAGAGCTCTGGAAAGTCAGGAAAGGCTTCAGAACTTGTTTCCTTCACTTTGGAAATTGATACCATGTCTTTCAATTATCTGAACAGATAGATGATAGATAGATAGATGATCATAGATGTTGGCATTCAATAAAAAAATCAAATAAATTCTTAGAAAATCCTGATAAGGTGCAAGTTGCTTTCAACAAAATTTAACCCCTAATAAATTTATATGTGTATTGAGTTTAAAAGTGCTATTTAGGTTTAAACAAATTTATCAGAGAAAGTTCATGTTTCATGAAAATTAAACATAAAGTTTTCTTGAAGAGCCTCTTAACTGCAACTTTTTGTTGAAGTATGCAACTACAAAATTAGAATTTTGCTGTATTTCTAGACAAAAATAAGGTTTGCAAGAGAGGCGGAGATCACACTAGAGCTATTATTCTTCTGGGAAGAGATTCAAAGGAAGATTGAACCAAAAAACTTTGTGTGATTCTGAGATTCAAGTGCCAAGACTTAAAATCTGAAGTGCCTAACATTATTATAGCTTCTGACACTTACACAAATAATATAGAAAAAAGATTTTTCCCAACTTTGATCTCACATATTTTATTGGAAGTTTGGTGTGGTTTCTCTTTTCTGTGTTACAAAGTGATATCGATCCAAATCAGGCATAGGGAGGGAGGTCTAGAAAAACCTCTGGCACAAATGGAAAAAAAATTCTAATTTTTTAAGGTTTATATTCAATCTTAATGAGTTGTTTCTTCCTTCATCTGTGTCCTCATATGGTGAGGTGATATCTGACTGTAAACACAGCTGCCCTAATGCAATGCACTGAGAAACAGTTCTAGAAGCATGAGATTTAAGTTTTCATTTACTTCTTCCTCCCTGAATTTAAAATAATGCTTAAAATACTGGTGCAACTTGAAACAGTGAATTTTGCCATAACTACAGGTGGCTGAGGTTTCTCCAAACATCTAAATAACATCTCTGTGCAGACTGTCAATATTTCATTAATTTTCCAGGTTTGCCATACTAAACTGACATGTTCCTGTCATTAGGAATTTTTACTGTTACATTTCACGTTTCTACCAAAATAGAAGGGTTCTAGAAAGGGTCTCGGAAAATGTGATGGAACCTGCTATAACAAAACAAAAAGGTAGTCTAAGACAGGAGGACTTGGGTGTTTTTGCTCTAGCATGAGGCAAAGTCTCTCATCCTTTCCTAGCAAATTCATATTAGGACGCTAAAGGGAATCCTGTGTCTTTTCATCTGTTCTCCTGTAGAATGGATGACAAGGTCATAGCCTTGTGCGCTTACTGGCTCTACTTAGTGTAAAATGATGAAGGAAAGGGAAAGGAAATTTGGGAAAAGGAAACAGAAAAGGAAATTCGAGAAGAGGAAAGGGAAGAGGAAAGGGAAGAGGATATTTGAAATATGTCACAGTCATCATGTAAGTGTACATTTAGATATATTATTTTGGGGAAGATCAAATTGGATTGTATCTAAAGTTCCACTTGCCTTTGTTATTTGGTCTACTGTTTATAACTATTAATCTCTACAAGATGCTGAATTGCAGAGGCCAGAAGCTGCTGGTCCAGCCATCATTTTTGTTTCTCCCTGAAGTCCATTGTGCTGGTAGAGAGAAAATTAAGGTCAGAGATTCACGCAGAACAGCTCTGTTTAGTAGTTTAATATTGTGTGCCATAATTACAGTTCTCTCATCTGCAGATAAGGCAGTAAGAGACAAAAGCTGGTGCAAGTTGAATAATTTTGAAATCTTTGCATACAGATATTTATTTCTTGCAGACAAAACATTCGTAAAGTGCATACAGTGATGGATGCAAAGAAGATAAATTTCAGTTAAGAAATCAAGAGGGGAAAAGTGACAAGAGCTGGTTTTCACATAACACATCAAATGTCATTTTCTCACTAAGAACTACTATTTTGTCTATTTGCTTGTGTTGGTATTTGCTTAGTAATAAATTGGGGTTTTTTTGGTGATATTAAACTCATACAGAAACACCCAGGCATTTTAAATACACAAGAAAGATTTGTTCTTTTTTTTACTGTGTATTACCAGTTCTCTCTAGACACTATCAGCTACTGTCAACACCTTAGTATAGCTGCAGTCCTGCCATAATACTGCTACAAGCCAATAACAGCCTTTGCTCTGTTTTACCTGTCACTTCTGGCAGCTGTACTCTTTCTTCTGTCACATGTCTCTTCCTCCACTATCTGCTTGATGCAAAAGGAAAAAATGCGCCAGCATTCAGTTTGAGAAAGACATGGACATAATGACGTAAATCCAATGAAGAGACACAAAGATTAATAAAGGACTGGACCATCTGACGTATGAGGCTGAGAGAGCTGGGAGATTTCAACTCAGAGAAGTGAAAGCTCAGGGGGATCTTATTCATGTGCATAAACGCTTGAAGGGGAAAGTAAAGAAGATTTCACATAGACTAGAGTTACCTGCCCTAGCTCAAACATTTTGGTGATTGTTCACATAAATTAATAATAAAAAAGTTTATTCACATTACATATGATCACAATAAAAGGCCTAGCAATTTTAAAACAAGTACAGAGGAAAATTTATTCTAATATTTGCAAAAAAGGCACATTTTTTTACGTGCTAAAGTACTTATGTTAAAATTTAGAAGATGTAGGGGATTTTCTTAGAGAACATAAATTGACCTTAATTTTGAAATATGTCCCTTCAGGACTCCACCAGCTAAGTGCATAGCCCCAAATTGTAGGAATTTTAGGTATTTATTGTAAGGAAATAGAGGCTGAGTATGTCTCTCCCTTTGGAGAAATATCAATAAGGATTCTGAAAAAGAGAAAGAGTATAAAATCTTATCTAGTGTCTTTCACCATGTACCACAAAGAATATCTTTTTCACAAACATGGAGTAGGCATCCTCTCTTGTCTGTGACTAGGACACTTCCCCATACATCTACTCTTACTAGAATTATTTTTCCATATGAAATTGTTATCTTCTGGTTTTCAAACAAACAAACAAACAAAGAAACAGAAAGACAAAATCTGTCTTTGTTTATCTTAAACCCTTTGATTCTACCCTTTCAAGTACCTTCCTTCAAGGGTTATTGTTGCTTTAATTCAGTGAAAATACCTCTCCTTCACGAACAATGATTCCTGCTGTTCCAGCTTCCATTTATCTGTGAACAATACCTATTTCTCAAAATTTTCAATATGTCAAGTGACTGTTCAAGCCCAACCACTGCCCTCAGCCAAGATCTCTAGAGAGTCTGAAATGACATGACACAAAGTAGCTAAGAAGTAGAGATAATGTGCTTTGTCATGTTTGTGTATAAATCAGCAAGGCTAAATAGCTGTCAGTTGCCACACAGAGCAATAGGTAATGAGGTAACTGCTAATCTTAGTAATGACTGAATCCTTGAATCCAGCTAGAAATCTGTCGACACAGTCATGTCTTGCATAGTATACTTGCCAAAAGCATTTCCTTCCTGACGTGAAAGTCTATTAGTCATTTGTAAGTGAATAAAGAAATCTAAAATTTTGTCACCTCAAACAACAAATTTCTGATGCCTCATGTTTGTGGCCATAATTTTATGAGTCAACGTGGAGCCTTTCTACTCCTCTTCTAGAGATGTTCTCTTTGTCTTTCAACCTGAAACTACATTATGAAAAAAGTTCTTGTACTATGAGGAGAGCAGACCATTTTCAGTTTAAAATCACCTTGATGAGTCTTCTATGTTGTCATCAACTTTGATTTAATCTCTAAAATAAATATCTCTGGAAATTTTTCTTACAAATAAAAGTATTTAAAATCTATCTCACCCAGGCTAATATCATGCTGAGTAATTAGATTACATTTCTATGCAACTATACCAGTCTTCTCTTTTAGAAACCTTTAACCAGATTCACAAAAATATTCACATTTCAAAGACTTGCTTGACTTTCTAAAGTTCTCCAGAAAAGTTAAGATATTACTGTCTTTGTCTTGAAATTTCTTAGGTGCATCTTTGTCCATGCTTATAATTTAGCATTTATTAAGGAGAAGAAAATCACTTTTTAGCATTTGTAATGGTTGATGATATTAATATTTGAGAAAACCCAACCACAATAAAAGCTGAGGTAATTGCTTAAAGACAAACAAACAAACAAACAAAAAAGCAACACTTAAAATGAGGGAATAAATAGGAAAATATAGCTTTAATACACAATGGTTCATGCACAACATGTAATAAACAGACTAACAGTGTCTCTGGCCGGTCAGAGACAAGGCCAGCGAGCATCGCAGTCTGTTACTGAGTGAGCTTAAGAGAGAGGTTGTTTTTTTTTTTTGTGACCCACAAAAGATGCAAACTTTACTAACAAACACAGAAAAAACAACGAAAATCAAAAAAAAAAAAAAAAATCAGTAAGGATGAGAAAATACGATCTTGCTCGTAATATATTACCTGTTGGTATTTGCTTCTTTTGAGTTGTGAAAATATGTGAACCATTATCATACCATGTTTTTTAATAAAATTTGCCCACATGCCATAAAATTTTGTTGTGCAGCCAAGCAAACACGCCCTAGCAAATCTTGCTAACAGCCAAAATGGTTCTCAATTACATTTAAGTAGAGCAGGTCTGAGGACAAACAAAACAATTGTCTAAGTAAGCAGGTGATGCTGCTTACAGGGAAAGGACACTGGCACAATTCATGTATTACTGCAAGCCAAGCATTTCTCAGGAAAGAGTTGTGCCTTACTCTTAGTCGTAATGCCTCCTCTGCATGAAAAGCAGGTTAATTTATCTTCTGTATTGTAGTCTTCTATAAATTTTAAAGGTCATAAAATGATAGCTTTAATCTGAATTGTGTGTGATAAATGTAGCATTACTATCTGAGGAGTAGCCTGAGCTCAAAAATTTTAAAGTGTACTCTACTGTTTTTTTTTTTTCACATTCCAGTCATAGTTCCCCAAATTTCAACATAACAGTTATAATTCCTATATAATAGATAGAAGTCCTAACGAGATCTTTTAATTTAAGGAGTTATAATGTGCATACTTTTAATAATAATTTCATACTCAACATACACCTTAAAGCACTTTAAAATCACATTTTATGTTCCAATAAATGTAGTTTATCTTCATCATACATTCTTATGTATGTATGTATTATTTTTTCTTCATATTAATTTTCATATTTATTTTTATCCTTACAATAAAATATTAATTATATTGTTTGAAGCATTTTAAATATGTCTAAGACTAACTTCCCCTTTCCTGTTTTCTTATACTTTTTGTTTGCATTGTATACCATGCTCCTGAAAAGGGTTTGCACCATGTTAAGTGAAGGGGTAAGCCCTATATCAGCTTAAGCAGCTTAAGTTAAATGTGATTTTTCTGTTGGAAATATTGTTGTGAGATATTGTGGATATCCAAGCTTTCCAGATGAAAATGTTCTTGTAAAGAATACTTTGAATCACATCTCTGCACGGCATTCTGCACACCATTCAGCAAACCTGCCAAAATCTGAAGTTTCATTTTCCGTGGTAGTAGAATCTCTTCCCCACAGTGTCACTTTTCCAGTTATTTAAGCACTGGTCTCCCTGTAGTATCAGATGCGACTGACCAATGGGAAATAGTTAGTGTTCATTTAAAGGTTGTGTATTTCCACTTATCCTGCAATCAAGATCCTATTCCAAGTAACTGTTTTTAAACTGGAAATATGTATGCCAAATGGACAAAGAAAATCACGGGGTTCAGAGAGACTGGAAAGATTGAAAATCAATATCCCTCCCAAACTTGGAAGAAGAAAATAAATATCTCATACATAACTCAGATAACATTTTTTCCCTTCATTCTTACCATTTCTTCTTATTTTGTGGAAATACACTACACAAGGGTATAAAACACCTCTAGCCATCATGAATTTGTCAACAACAAACTGTGTCAAGCTAATCTAATATCCTCCCATGACACAGGAACAGCCTTGTGGCAAGGTACAAAAAAGATGTCATGTCTTGACTCCGGTGCATTTTTTGATGCTGTCTCATATGACATTGTCTTAATGAAGTTCAGAAAACATCATCTGGTGGAAAGCAGTTGTAACATGTAAAAATGTTTCCAAAAAGGTAATAGCACCACTGTTTCACTGGCACAAAATGATGACTAAACTGAAAACCTGTATCTGCAGCCAGAGGATATCATCAAGGTTGACCTGATAATGCAGGTAATAGCTTATTTATTAAATTTTCAAATGTACAAAACTGGGAAAGATTGCCAGGATGTCAGAGGAATAAGAATTTAGAGGACTCCTAATGAACTGGCAAAAAGGTTGGCAAAACAGGATGCAATTTATATGATATGCCAAAGAGTGAGTGTAGGAAAGACTAGCATCTCAATTTAAAAAAAAATGTATGTTAAGTGAGTAATATAAGTACATAATAGACCTACAAATCAAAATTTGATGAATATATGTGAAGTATCAGTTAACATTTTTTTTAATTGGGAAAAAAAATGAAGAAAAGAGGAAGGTAAATAGCCCGCCTATCCTATCCATTTCAGCTGAGTAAAGTGATCAGCCTCATTAGGCAGGTGAACTAGATTCCATAAGGATAACCTAAAAGCCCATTAAAAATTACACTGACATTTTGTCCACGCACCTCTACATGCTGTACGCTGTAATATTGATAGGACAATAAATCAGTATTAGGGTTATATATTGCTATAAAATAATAGAGAAACCCTTCACCTATCTATTTTGAAATTATCTAACATCTATTTGCAAAAGATTTTGGCTTGAAACAAAATAGAAAAGATAAATTGTGTTAGTTATACTTCTTTCACCAGGTTTCAAAGTAAATCTGTACACTGAGGCAAAAACAGGTGCAATAAGCAAGCTGGGTCACTAGACCAGTCACTGTCTCTATGGTTTTAAGGTAATCATGGTTACTGATATTTTTAATTTTTTAAAAAAAATTTTTTATTATTTTTTTTTTCATTTCAAGCTATCTTATGTCATCATGGATAAGCCTTCAAAGTGAAGGCACTCCTTACTCTATGTCCTCTTCAGTACCATTTTCTGGACAGTGCTGTGTTCTTCTACTCCCACAGGCTGTTCACGTTCTGCCTCTACACATGCAATACCTGCAACCACTATAATGAGATACAACCACAGGGTATCACAAGGAGCATAGGTATGATATAACATCAATTACTATATAAAATGCATTCAAACAGTCTCTGACACCTGACCTTGTGAAAAGAAAATGGTCTTATCCCCCACTCATAAAAACAGATTCAAGCTGCTTAAAAAAAGGCTTCAAAGACCTTTGGGAGGTCACATATGAACACAGAGTGCAGTGCTGTTGAACAAAATATGATAAAACAAATTTCATTGCAGCCAAGTATGGATAAAGTTCTCTGCAGCATTCATTCCCCAGGTTGTAGGTTTTCCATGTACAGGCTAAGAGAAGAGGAGATTCAATAAAAGAACTAAGAAAAAGGGAAAGTTCATGCAGGGGAAAGGAAGTTGTCTTCTTCTGGTTTTAATCTGCCTATGAAAATAGATTCTGGGAAAAGGACTATATTGTTATATTGCAAGCTCTTTAGGCATCACTGTCGAAAGTTAGTTAAATTAAGCAATATGAAAGAAAAAAAAGTCCTGCTAAGAAAAGCTACAGACCCAGCTTAAAAACTTGATTTATATGTATGTAAATGAATAATTATTTCATCTATGAAAAATTCAAAACAAAAATAGATTCTTTCTCTGGTAGCTAATATAATTTAAGTAATTGACTCCCTCTGCATGCATAATAGCAGGCCAGTTCTGGGGCATCAATTAAATTGATTCATGGGTAGAAAACAGGATGCTGTTATGCTTTCTTCATCTTAAAAAAGAGAAAGAACAAACCATAATTCTCAGAAGAAGAAAGAAGAAAAAAATAAAACAGTAGGAAATTAAAACCTTAACGTGCTTGTCATTGATAACATCCAGTGTCAGCCTTGTTAAGTCTGCAAACAGTAGATCTGAGACATGAATATTCTACTTCCTGGTAAAGTAAAATGAAAAATACCGTTATCAATTATGTACTTGTGCATTTTTCTGGCATACTGTGGTTTACATGTTTTCTAGAGTCCTCACCCAAGATAGCATTTCTTCAATGGGATGCAAAATTACTGAGTCATAAGCTCTAAAAATTAAACCCTTGACATTACTCAAAAGGTGCAGAAGTGAGACTAATTTATCAAAACATTCCTAAATAACTATGCCAAAACTAATATAGTCTTTTAAATACTTCGTTAATGCACTCATGGACATGTGCATGAAATATGAATCCTCTGGTTAAAAATCCACACCCTGTGACTTGGCATAGTCAGCTTGGTATAAACACTTGCTGTCACAGAAAAGCTTTATTCAAGCAAGACGAAGCAACTGGGTGAAATAAGGTTAGTGAAAGAAACTAAAACTGGTTAAATAATGGTTTTCTGACTTGTTTGCAGTCTATTAAAGAAACATTTCCCTCTTTAGTCTGCCAAAGCCTTATGTGAGGTATAATGTAAGGAGATATAATTGTGAGTATGTCAAATTCTGTGGTTATGGTGTTTTTGGTTTTGGCTTTTTTTTTGTTTGGTTGTTTTTTTTTTACTTTCTAAAAGAGAAGGACAGAATGTTTGGTCCTTCCTTGTACTGTGGATGTGCAGCCCAGAAAGCTGATTTTATCCTGCATCAAAAGAGGCGTGGGCAGCAAGAGAAGAAGGTGATTGTCTGACTCTACTCCACTCCTGTGAGATTCCAGCTGGAGTACTGTGTTCACCTCCGGGGCCCCCAAAGTAGGAAGGGTGGAGACCTGCTGTAGTAAGTCCAGAGGATGGCCGTGAAGATGATCAGAGGGCTGGAGCACCTCTTCCATGAAGTCAGGCTGAAAGAGTTGGGGTTGTTCAGACAGGAGAAGAGAAAGCTCTAGGAAGAACTTACAGCACTTTCCAGTACCTAAAGGGGCCTCCAAGAAAGCTGGAGAGGGAATTTCTACAAGGACATGTAGTGATTGTCGAGGGGTATTGGCTTTAAACTGAGACTAGGTGTGGATATTAGGGAGAGACTTTTTGCTGTGAGGGTCACAAGCCACTGGAACAGGTTTCCCAGAGAAGCTGTGGATGAAACATCTTTGGAGGTGCTCAAGGTCAGTTTGGATGGATCTTTGCACAACCTGATCTAGTGAAAGGTATCTCTGCCCATGGCAGAGGTTTGTACTAGCTGGTGATGGTCCCTTCCAAATCAAAAAATTCTATGATTCCAAGTTTCTATGGCTGTGTGAATATATACATTTAGGACCATTCTTGTCCATTTCCTATACATTATCAATAGAGTAATTATTTCCTTCAAGAAGTTATTGCCTTCAAAAGTTTCATGTTGTTGGACCAAGGTTTAAATTCTTTTTTTTTCTGGTAAAGCAACGACTCTAACCTTACAGTCAGGAATTCTGCAAACAATGAAAAAGGCAATTTTAAAAATTGAATCTCAGGAAAGCACCTATGTCTCTTCTCTTCTCTTCTCTTCTCTTCTCTTCTCTTCTCTTCTCTTCTCTTCTCTTCTCTTCTCTTCTCTTATCTTCTCTTCTCTTCTCTTCTCTTCTCTTCTCCTTTGTCTCTTTTCTCACATTTGGTCTCTCTACAAACTGGAAGATTGCCTCATTTGTTCTGTTTTCTCTGAAATTACTGCAGTGCTGAAAAACTCAGCATTGCTTCTCAGCTTCATGTTTATAAATCTCAAGGATCACTTAATCCTTGAGATTGAAAAACAATAATCTGCTGCTTTCAGGAACTCAAACTCATATTTTCTTTTGTTTCATTGTCTTCATTATAGTGAAACAGATACATTCAGTAGTAATATACATATGTTAAAAAGCTGGTGATTAAAATTTGTTGACTAGTTAGATTAATGACAAAGTTTGGAAAAGTGTCACTTGCTGTTTCTTCCATGACTAGGACCAGCCTAAATTTGAATAATTTAATAATTTATCTAAAAGTGTTAATTAATCTTATAAAACTAAAGTTAGGAGAAATTTGACAGAAAAATAGAAAATAAAAATTAACACTGGAAGTAATCACTACTTTTAAATTTCTTTTGTGTCAGCAGGACTGAAGTATTTTGTATGTTAATATTTTTCAAAACAGGATCTTCACACATATTGGAGTGGGAAGGAGGGAAGTATCAGCTTTTCTAATTTATCTTTGATTCACCTCAGAGACCAGCTGCAATTGAAAATATGATTATACGAAACAGTTATTTGTCTCTCTGGGCTCAAAAATCCTTTCCTGTAACCAGACACATACCATGACTTGCCTGAATTTAAATAAAACATTAGAAGAATGGGTCAGCACAGCAGCCACTTCCAAACCTTAAGTGCTCGTGATTTGAATCATTCTTTCATGAAAGCTTATTTCCCCTCTCTGTTTCTTGGGGTATCACATCACTAATTTACATATCTTTTCTTGTCCTGACATTCACTGTCCTCATATCTCCATGTAGCTCATCAGTTCTTGGCAGCTACTTTATGATGTTCATGATCCCAGAGTATCATCAACACTAAACCCAGAATTCAATCAAGCTGCAAATTTACAGTCTGGATCAGGCTAAGCAGATTAGGTGCCTGCTCCGTAATAACAATATGAAGGGTTGCCACAGACAAACAACACCAAATGAAGTTCCTGCCCATGAATTTTCATTCAAATTCTGTGGTTCTCAAACAGTAAAAGCTGACTAAACAGCACATCTCTATTTATATTTTATAATGGGAATTTTAGGGAAGCATCCAATGTGTATTGTATGGTCTAAAGCACCTTTGCCTTCATAATCTAGGGTCAAACTGTGCAGTGTAATCAGGGTGCAGTATTAGTTTAAAAGTGAATTCAGAGGAGACAACCGAAGGATCTAAAATCTTTTATGAGAAGCTTTGATACATTAACTTGGCATCATTACAATCAAAGTGTACAGTACATGCTGGGTTTGTGGTAAAGGCATGATAGTGTGACAGGGACAAGGGCTGGGAGGAAGTTGTTGACTTTATTAAGGGATACAATGCTGTAAGCAAAGTTGGGGGCAGGGGTTGCATGCCAGGAAAAGAACAGTTTTGTGAGGTAAATTCTGCCATGGACATTCTAAAATCATTTACCATCTGTGAAGCTATGCCTGCTGCTCACTCTCTGCAGGGTGGGGCCAATGCTTTTGAATTGTGTAGTTGTACAAGAATGAGGTGGTGTTGCACAGCAAGACATGGATTGGGTGTTTGTTATAACACCGGCGTATTGCATCTCTTATAAAAGGTAGCATTTGTAGTGATTCAAATCTCTGAAACAGGGTTGTCATTCACTGTCTGGTGATGGCAGCAGTGTCCATTACGTGTTGACACAAAAGAATCACTGACTAAGTGACGAGACTTGCTGAACTGCTGCTCCGGTGAGTTCTTTTAATCAGTTGGACAATATCAACTGTGACTACTTCAGCTTATGCATGATCTGTTTATGTTGACTAGCTTAAACTACTTGCAAACCACATCCCAAATACTTCATACCCTAATTAATATATCTTAAGTACTGCCACAGACTGTCCTATGTGTCCACTCCTGACTATTTACATATATTTAATCTGTGAACAGTTTACTCAATTCTGCAGCAGTAACAACTTTCAAAAGTCCCTGGGACAGCCAGATTCTTCCCCCAGCATTCAAAGAACATCTATTAATGAGTCTATTCAGAGCAGGGACTGCCTGGAGGGAATCTTCAAGGATGACAGAAAGTCCCACCTTATAACACTAAGTCAAACACTTTTCTGTGGAGCCTTACTGAAGTTAGTACTTCAGTAAACCACGTATCTCAAGTCACTTTTGTTATCTCAAAGAAGTTTTTAGATCACCTAAGGAAATGATGACTAAATGTGTTAGGTATGCATGCAAAGACACTCCTGATCCCTTGCTACCCCATGATCGCAATCATGTAGAAAACTTGAATTCTGTGCTGGTATTAGAAATAAGACTTAAAATGTGAAGAGATTTTTGTTAAAAAAGGCATGAAAAATGAGAGACCAGGCTGTCTGGGGAGTCTGTCTTGCCTTTGCCCATAGCCTGCTCCATGCAATATTTCCCTTGCACATTGCCCGCCACTACTTCCTACTCCACCAGGCAGTCATTGTCCTCTATGTTATCTCACTTTAGCTGACCAATGCTCTAGGCCAGCTGAGCTCACATGGCTGTCTCATCTAAAACTCCTTGTTATTTACACACCATAAAATAGTGCCTAAAAGAGTAGGAGGACATGACTAAGAATAATCTTGTGTTGCTCCGCTGTGGACCACACTGGCACTGGTGCCTAAGGCACTGTTTTTAAATTCACCAGAATATAAAATCTGTTTTGTGAGCTATGCAAACATTCCTTCAGCTGGCTACCAAAATTTTAAGTAGATTTTTAAGTAGTTTTCTCCAGCCTATAGGAGAGCTAATCAAGACTTTTCTAAAAATACGATCATTTTCCTGAAGATGACTTACTGTCAAATTACATGTCAATTAATTAAATCAACAGACTCACTACAGCTAGTTTGAAAAATCTCCAAATTTTGGTCGCATTTCACATGTGTGTAGTTTACCCTAGAATACCTTTAATGGTACAGCTTGAATTTATGCAAATCTCTGAAGCTGGCTTTTAAATTGCTTCAAGGGATCTCACTTCAAATTATCTGACTTTAAACTATCTGATCTTGGGGAATAAAATACATGTCCTTGTTAAATACAAATGTTATAGATATTTGTTGATATAATTTGACTTAAGTTATCACATGTCTCATGAACATCTACTTTTGATCTTAATTAGACTCTCTTTTAACTTGCTAGAGAGAAATGTTACCCTACAGAATTCAGAGGTTCAGATTTAGACATCTGCCGTCAGATAAAATGAACTAATTTTAAAGTGTCATTTTACCTCCTTGGCTAAAAAACGAAGTTCCAAATTAGCTCTGAGACAAACACATACAATATAGATATCTAAAGGTGACTCAAATGTCCCACCTTTGCTGGCGAGAATGTATGTATACTGAAAACAGTTTACCATCAGAACCCAATTAATGTAGATTAAAGTGGGTATTTCTGTACTTTTGTTTGAAAAGCTGCAAACAATAGAAAGGTGCTATTCAGCAGCATTTAGAAGAAAAAAACCCTAAGCCCTAGAAAAACTAATTTTTCAAAACGAAATTATTTTTCAAGCAATTATCTTACCTAAAGGGCCTATTTTTATTAACTTTATAATATGCTCACACAAATATTATTCTCTGCAAAAAGGTTAAAATGAAGAAGAAGATATTTCATTCTGTTATGTTTACAGTAAAAATAATAATAAAAAGGAAATCACAAAACCCAACAGATATTGTGAGGATATATGAATCATTCTGTTTTAAGTAACCAGGATACTATTTCCAAAGTGTGATAAACTAATTTTGTAGGCCACAAATAAAAGGCCACATATCAGTGAGAATTATTCTTAAACCGTATTTCATTTTGCAACCCAGGACCATTTTACCCAGAGGGGTATTTAAAGGAAAAAGGAGGGAAAGAATTGTATAACGTGAAGAGAATATTATTTCTTTTCCCCTCACTCTACTGAATAAATCAGCTTAATATAAAAATCTGTCATCTACTGTTCTGACCAAAAAAAAAAAAAAA
>VZTF01005243.1:1146919-1182327 GCA_013397755.1 Cnemophilus loriae
TCTGTCATTCAATTTTCAGAACAAAAAAAAAAAAAAAAAAAAAAAGGTCATTAGAAAAATTTTATCCTACAAGGTAGGATAAACATTTGGAAAAGCAGATTTAGAAAGTTGGGAAATAGGACCAATTCATCATGAAATTTGGTATTTAATTCATAAGAAAGGGGAAAAACTTCTGTTATACATAAAAGTTTTATAGACAACCTTAGACAAGTACTCAAAAACTGTTAAGAATTTTAGGTTCTTGAAAGGCTTTTTACCAGTGTTATGAGCCTAACCAGAATCAAGTTGTACAGACTTTTCTGTTTATCCTTGTGCCTGCTTAGGTGTAGTTTCAGAGAAAACTATCTGGAAACTGATGTGGTAATAAGAACAGTAATTTCTTTGCTTTCCCCTCTGACCATTTTCTATGAGCCGGGTTAGGACTGCATAAAAACTTGAAAGGAATAGCATAAGCCAGAAGCGCAGAGCTGAGTGCAAGAAGCCAGAAGGTTGGAAAATGACATGATAAGAAAGGTGAAGGCGTGTGAGTGACTCTGCTGTTCTTCAGTGTACATTTAGGGCCTTGGATGCTTCAGTTTCCTACATGGAAGTATTTAGTCCCCAACACAGAGACTCACAACAGCCACAATGTTGAGCACTAGGTCAGAAAAACAGCCGAGAGAAAATTCCAAAGAGGATTGTGCCTGAGAATCTTTCTACTCTGTGTATTCATTCTCTGCACTTACTTCTTCAGAGGTATCACTAGGTACTTCTTTGTTAAAGCAGAAAAGGACCTGGAATGACTTTGTCCAGATCTTTTGTGTTATTGTATTTGGTTTTTCTTTCCTTGAAAGCTAAGCCAGAGGGACATGGAGATGCTGGTACTGCCTTTTGAAAGGCAGCCACTCCTGGAGATATTTCATTCTCTGGGTTTCTGCTGGACAGAACATCCAGACCTGGTAAGAGCAAGTAAGTTGTAAAAGGAAGTGGAGGTTGAAATTTTGTGGTTAGATAACTGGAAGTGCTGCCGTTGCACCATTTGAGTGATTTTGATTTATTACTCCAAAGGTTCTAACTCACCCTCTATCTCACAACTACAGCTTGTGAAACTTTATTCAATTTTAGAAAACATTTAGGAACCACCATTCTTTACTGGATCTGGCTCAAAGGCCAGCAAACTTTGTTATACTGATTTCTTTTGCTCTTTCTTTTCCATTTTTTTTTTAAATGAGAACATTTGGTAAAAAGAATAGAAGGATATAAGGCTTGGCACTTGGAGAAAGCAAACAAAAAAGAGAAGGAAAGAACAGTGGTTTAAAAATATATGAAATAAATGGGAAATAAATAAACTTTTGTTTTTATTATGGATATTTACTTTGTGGTAACCTGCCTGAAAATAATTCCCTAATGCACTGAAATCTTTATGAAATGAAATTCTGTCATAGCTCATTTATTTATTGTGCTAACTGTTGAAAAGATGTCTTCATTCATACTCAAAGGGCAATTCTTCAACAATTATTTATGCCCACTACACAATATATACAGTAATAATAATAATAATACAGTTTAACATTTTTTCTCTCCTTGTCACAATTCAAATAAAATCATGTAATTGGAAAAAAAAAAAAGAAAATCAAGATATTACACATAATTTTGGCCTCTCTGTCAGGTGTGGTAGTAGAATCCAGCTAACATTGTTATGACCACAGATTATGGCCATTAGGAAAATGGTTTGTTCAATACTTCTAGAAAGTATTTATTTTTGGAAAGGACATATTTTAGCTACAGATCCAAAAATGTGTAATTCCTTGTGTTACTTTAAATTATGCTAAAGGGTATTTCAAAATAGCAGGAAGGAATAGAAAGAAGACCCAGATCTCAGTGTGTGATAGGAAGAAGTTGGTTCATTTTTCTTCTAAAATGTAAAATTATAAACTGCAGCTCCTTTATAATATTGCATGGTGTATTTCAAATTTTTTGTTGTTGTACAGATAAAACCAAAAATACTTAGCAAAGAAATAAAACTAAGATCAGAAATGATAGTTTTAACTTTATAGTAGTGAATTTGAATAGATTTCTCTCAATATTTTGAATCTCAATTTTGCACTTTTAAAATTTTACTTTAAGACTGTTTTCAGGATTTCATAAAACAGATTTCTGCTCCATTGCCAGATAGAATTACTTCATTAAAGTTTACTGTGCTAGTATATTATATTCAATTTTGTTGGAGAATCAAGAAAATAATTTTCCCCTCACAAAATGGTCATATCTACTGAGACCGAAGTACAAAATAAGGAGAACTAAAGATCACAGTGAATAACTTATTTTTTCAAAATTTTTTCACTGGTAAGACTAAATTAGGAGAAAGTAAAAATTAGGCTGACCACCTTCAAAAATGGAAATTATTCTGAAACTTTTTTTTTTTTTAAATTTAACCCCTACCATACGCAATATTCTCTTTAAAATCTGTCTCCTCAATCTGTCTTACCTTTCCTTTTAGCTTTCCTTTAGTGTTTCATTCAGAATTTTTTGCTACATTTCTGACAGAAAGAGACAGTATTATGAAAAGGAGAGAGATTGTTTTCCTTGGAAACATTTAACTTATGATAATAATTTGAAACATACATTTTTTAAACTATAGCATTAAACAATAGAATTAATAGGAGTAGGAGTCTTAGGTAACTTCTTTGGAATAGAAAGGGCAGAGTACAGCAAAAGAGTAATTTGATACAAAGTACCACCAAATCGGATTCATAAAAATTTGAATCTTGGCCTTTTTTTTTCCTACTAGTTTTAGTATGAGCTGCCTCTAAAATATATAATGGAAAATACTGACATTGAGCATTTCCAGTATCCAATATATCCTCGAGACATTATTGAATATGAAGACAATATTTCAGCTTATTCTGAGAACAGACAAATTTCACTCTTTTGAGGAATAGTTCAGATTCACAAAATAGGACTTTGTATCTTGTCTAGCTTGGACAAGAATTGGATCAATGAAAAGGTCTTGAGAGAAGTTGAAAGCAAGTAGCCTTAACTTTCCCAGGTGTTGTTAATATAGTCTTTGTTAACTCAAAATAGCTTAACATTGTTGAGCTAAAATAAGACTGGACGCTACGGTACATGGGAAGCTTTTGTAATCAACAACAGAGCAGGTGCTCCTTCCTTCCTCCCTTCCTTCCTTCCTTCAAACTGAACTGGGAAAACTGTTGTCTACCAGCTGTCTGACAGGCTTTGAGAAGCAGATAAGTTTAATATGTCCTGTCAGAAGATCACTACTGATCTATTTTGCAAATGCAAGAGAAATAATAAATAAATAAAGAAATCAAACTGAGTGTAAGAGGAGAGGGTGGTGAAGGGATGCAGGTTTGTAGCACAACTGTGGCAGACCTCTCAATAGGTCTTGTGCTCTCACAATGAGAGAAAATGTATTGCCTTCTTGTTAGTTAAGGCAGTTAGGTCAAGATAGAGTCTATGTAACACTAGCATAAAACCTAGGTGTAAAATAAAGCACTTACAAAAGCAACTCATATGAATAAAATGCCTAAATCATTGACTCAGATGGAAGAGGGTAACTGTCTTTCAGAACCGCTAACATTATTTTTCTCTCCTAGTCTGGGTGCTTGCCTCGGTAGAAAATATGAAATATATGAAAAATAAAAAGAAATCTATGAAAACAAAACTCCAATTTAGTGCCTAAGTTAAGCAGTCCAATCTTGAGACCTGTGTTGAGACTGTTATTTTTAATAAATAAAGACTTTTAATGATATAGATGTTACTGAAAATCATAAATCAATGAATTCTCCATGGCAGTAGATGAAGTTGTTCTCTATGAATCTGCAGAATCTTCTCAGATCTGCATTGCACTGAGCTGGGCAGATGTTCTTAGAGTTATAAAATATGGTGGGATATAAGGATTTATAAACATTACAAAACCTAAGAAAATCGGAAGGTAGCCTTCCCTTAAGAAGGCTATAGGAGGAGTAAGGCAAAATAAGAAGCATCAAAAATCAACAATTATTTTTCCCAACTCCTTCATAGCAGTGTGTTTCTGCAAACTGAAATATTAGGTGGCATTTCACCTTTAAATTCTCTTCTCTGGAAAGTAAAATAGGCTGCCATCATGACATATGCTTCCAGCAGAGGTGGTGGTAAACTGCAGCTGTATTCTTCAGCTTCTCTAGTTTTATGTTAAAAAAATCAAAGCTAAACCAGGCTGTTATTTTTATTTTCACCTTATTTTCTTCTGTGCGCATTGCTAAAGGTTGTTTATGGTGTATGTACTTTTTTGCAAATGTGGCAGAAATCAAGAATTTTATTAAAGAAAGAAAGCACTTGAAACTTATTCCCTTATAATTCAGCATAAATTTAAATAGAAACATTTACTGACCAAAAAGTGAAACAGAATGGATTTTTTTTTTATTTTAATATAAGCAGTGAATGCTTTCTTTTAAGTTGTGAATAGCCACATACTGGGAAAAAACCCTACCCTAGATAACAGTGTTAATTAAAATTTAATTGTATCTGTATGAATTACCAAGGGCAGAAGAAAAATCATATACAGAACATTGCTTGATGTTTTAGGTTTGTTTTTTTTTAATTCTTTTTTTTTTTTTTTAATCCCCCTGCCCCCCTTCTGTTCCTTTTCAACTGTTTCTGGGAGCTCATTCAGATAAACTTGAGAGTGCAAGAGCATCCTCTGCAGGAACATTTCAGCTCACTCTGATTTTCTCTTTTCTACAGTGTTTTTTCTTCTGTTAATTTGTATTCATCTTGCATGGTGCTCAGTAATTGTGTCTAGAGAATTAGAGAGGGATGGCTATTGCAGTGGTAATAGAATTACTATCAGTGTTCTAAGCTGGTAAAAGGATTGCGAGTTTCAGTCAGAGGATTTAAAAACACATGCTGAAATGTATATCTAGATCTCTTTTCCGCAGCACCACTTATAGATGTATTTTTCTTTGGGGTTATAAGTGGGATCATTTAAAGTCAGCAAATGTTGCTAGAAAAGGTGATACTAGAATTCTCTTAAAAAGCACCTTTAGGTTTGTACATGATAACAACATAAATGTGCAGACATTCTGAAATGATCAAACTGCCTGCTTGAGTGTCCTTGAATTCAGTGGGAACTGATTCACTGGCTACAACAGTAGTTACTCGTTGTTATTTTATGCCACTCTTTTTTTTTTCTTCCAGTATGTTCTTTCCAACTAAATCTCCTGTGCTTTATTTAAATAAAAGGGAAAAGAGAAAATTTGTCATCCTTAAATGTCAACATTTTATATATATGGCCAAAAACTCTGATCTGTGTGTTGCTTTAGAGTGAATATATAAAAATTAATATATGGGCAGCAATTTTCAAATCTTGCTACAAGTTCTACGCATTTTACAATATTCTGAAAGCTACAGCTTAATGACCACATATATAGTATTGTAAGTTTTAGTAATCTATTTATATTATAAAAACCAACAATAAAAATCAGACAAATTATGTCTTTTGACCTCTTGAGGTGTTGATATTCTACTTATAAGAACTAAACTGTAAATCTGGCTTCAGCATTAGATGGCAGAAAGAAATTTGAACTATTTCACTTTATTTTTGCAGAAAGATCCATCCTTTTAGTTTAACTGAAACTACGGATTTTCTGAAATTTATGCTCATACAAACAACATGAATAAAATTAATTTGTAGGAAATTACTTCATGTTGGTTTAAGAAGGAGAAATGGATTTCTTAACTGGTTATTTTTCTCTCCTTTCCCTGAATACTTTAGAAAGCCAAGGTCTCATACAGAGAAGAATTACATAGCAATGCCTGATAATGATCTGGGTCTTGAAATGGAATCCAGTGAAATCTACAAGGTTTTTTAAAATGAGAAGTAGAATAAGGACCTCAATGTGCCCTGCAGCTCTTTTTCTTTGTTCTGTTAATCTGGCATTTTCTCAATCCTCATATGATTGGCCAGTTAGTTTGACCTCGGTTCCCAGCAAGGTAACAGAGCAGTTTATATTGAGAGCCATCACACAGCACTTACAGGATGGCCAGTGTATCAGACCCAGCCAGCATGAGTTTAGGAGGGATAGGTCATGCTTGACCAACCTGATCTCCAGGTGACCCACCTGGTGGATGCAGGAAAGGCTGTGGATGTTGTCTGTTTGGACTTCAGCAAGGCCTTTGACACTCTCTCCCACAGCATACTCCCGGAAAAGCTGGCAGCCCACGGCTTGGACAGGAGCACTCTTTGCTGGGTTAGGAACTGGCTGGATGGCCGGGCGCAGAGAGTGGTGGTGAACGGTGCTGCATCCAGTTAGCGGCCGGTCACCAGTGGTGTCCCTCAGGGGTCTGTGCTGGGACCAGTTTTGTTTAATATTTTTATTAATGACATGGGTGAGGGTATTGAGTTTTTCATCAGTAAATTTGCAGACGACACAAAGCTGGGAGAGTGTGTCGATCTGTTGGAGGGTAGAAGGGCTCTGCAAAGGGACCTGGAATGGCTGAATGAATGGGTCAAGTCCAATAGGATGAAATTTAATGAGTCCAAGTGCCGAGTCATGCACTTTGGCCGCAATAACCCCCTGCAATGTTATAGGCTGAGGATGGTGTGGCTGGACAGTGCCCAGGCAGAAAGGGACCTGGGGGTAGTGGTCGACAGCCGACTGAACATGAGCCAGCAGTGTGCCCTGGCGGCCAAGAAGGCCAATGGCATCCTGGCCTGTATCAGGAATGGTGTGGCCAGCAGGACCAGGGAAGTCATTCTTCCCCTGTACTCGGCACTGGTGAGGCCAGACCTTGAGTATTGTGTCCAATTCTGGGCCCCTCAGTTCAGGAAGGACATTGAGATGCTTGAGCATGTCCAGAGGAGGGCAACGAGGCTGGTGAGGGGCTTGGAACACAAGCGCTATGAGAAACGATTGAGGGAGCTGGAGTTGTTCAGCCTGGAGAAAAGGAGACTCGGAGGTGACCGCATCACTCTCTACAACTTCCTGAAAGGTGGTTGTAGTAAGGTGAGGGTTGGTCTCTTTCTCCAGGCAGCAACTGACAGAACAAGAGGACACAGTCTTAAGCTGCGCCAAGGGAAATATAGGTTGGATATTAAGAAAACATTTTTCACAGAAAGAGTGGTAAAATACTGGAACTGTCTGCCCAGGGAGGTGGTGGAATCACCATCATTGGATGTGTTTAAAAGAAGACTGGATGTGGCACTCGGTGCCATGGTTTAGTTGAGGTGTTAGGGCATGGGTTGGACTTGATGATCTTAAGAGGTCTTTTCCAACCTGGTGATTCGGTGATACTTTGATTTTCATTTGAAAAGCTGGAAGACAACCATTTGTATCATTTCTTATAGAAGCAGTGTTCTTTCATTCACAGACAGCCGGTAGTATTCAGGGGCAAGTCTTTCCCTTGTCCTTTTTGGGTTCACTCCTTGTACAGCGATTGGAAACCCTAGTGACAGAACAGCTGTTTAAACACCCAGATTTCCATAATATACAACAAAGTGTGTACTACCCTCCTGAATAAAAGAGTTTCTGGGTTTTTTTAATTAAAAAAAAAACCTATTAGTTTTCAGACTAATAGACCAATCCTGATCTAATTTCTCCCATCACTGAGATAAAGTAAAATGTGAGCAGGTCTTTAGGAAATTGAGAAGTTGAGAACAATTCCTAAATCCCACTTTAATTTTGCCTTAAATGCCTTTTTGTAGACATTGCGCAACTATTTACAGATAAATTTTTCTTCAAAATTTGTCTTTGTGTTTCCTCACTAATCAGCTGAGATTTTGCACAGAATCATATTATAAACAGTAGTTTGGAGTTAAGATGAACACCTTAGTCATTGGTTGTGATCTCCAGGCAGTAGTCTATCCCATTATTGGGCCGAAGAATATCGTTCTTTTCCACTCAGAATTTTGTGATGTTGTCTCAATGGAACTTATGTCTACTGTTCATCCTACTACAGATTATTTTGGAACTTCAGCCTCACTGGCAAAACGCATGTAATTTCCAGATTAAATTTCTTCTCTGACAATCTGTAGCCATTTGCTAATGAGTTTATTCAGCTCTTTGGACTGTAGCATTCAATTTTCTCTATTGCCTTTTTTTCCCCTGATTATCTAAGAGAGCAGAAAACAAAACTTCTCACAAGCTTATTCTGTAAGACTTGTCTTGATCTTTGGTCATTATAACATCTCTTCATTATATCTTTCCAAGGTGTATTTGTGGAGGTTTTTTTGCAGTTGTTGCTGTTGTTGTGTTTTGTTTTGTTTTGTTTTGTTTTGTTTTGTTTTTAAATAAATAGTCAAACCTGCACACAAAACCACAGTGGAACAATCTCCTTGGCATTTTTCACTCCTTCCTTACTGTATATCCTTCCTTACTGTATATCCTTCCTTCATGTGTCCCAATATTGTCAGGCATCTTTTATGGTCACGTATCATTTGTTTTTATTTGCTAGCCTCTTCTATTGGAAAAATTGCCAAGCAACATTATTTGATCTATGTGCTATAAGGCTTTTAAATAGTTTGACAGTAGTACACTTACTTGCTGAATCTATTTAAATATTAATTTACTTATAACTGTCTCAGAGGTTTTTACATTCAAAAGTTAAGGTGGAACTTCCTAGCTTGCAATGCACTTTTCAGGCTTTCATATTCTATTCAATACTTATGTCTTTTCCTTTTATGTTTTTTTCAGTTTTATATTGACATGGATTCTAAAATATGATTATGCTTTGTGCTACATTAGTAGCAGAGGACTTCAAATGTTTAAATGCAAGTGACTAGGGATCTCTGAATACCTTAGCATATCTGAAAGACACAGTCTACGTAAGAACATTTCTGGCCAGGCAGCTGGAGGTCGGTTGGCTTTCTTTAACATGTACACAGCAGAAACAATGTTGATACTTTGGACATGGCATCTCACTTCAAATTTTCTTTCTAAATGAAAGAAAATTGTTTAAATGAAAGATCATTGTTTTAATGATCTAGTGCTGTTTTAACATCTTTTTGGTATCCTTCTTGGGCTTCAGCTGCTATTGCACAAAGATGCATCTTTCCAATAAGATCTTTGTCCTACACACCTCTCTGGTGTGTCTTAAACAACTTACCAAGTTCGAAATACCACTAGTTTTCCATGTTTAAATAACTAATGCTACAAAGACCACCACAGGTTTTCAGCTTTGTACTGTAGATTCAGGAGTCTTCAGGTAAGCCAGTCATTTTAAATTCTCAAAATACATATAAATCAGAGACTCAGTAGGTCAATTAAGACCTCTATGTACCTAATAGACTCGAGATGTATTCACATCAATGAAAAAGTAGTTGTGGCTGCCCGCATAATTCTCCAAACTTTATTCACTTTTTGACTGGGATATTAAAGCATTTGCTGCGAATTTGGTGTGCAGCATCCCTTCAAATGTTGCTAGACTAGGAAATCCACATAGAGCTAGGATATATGAAACAAAGCAAAGACCCATGCTCCAGTAGCAGCACCTGAAAGCCGTGTGGGATAATCTAGGACACCCCACATGTATGTGAATGAAATCATTCGTAGGTCTGCACACTAACACTATGGATGTTGAGCTACCGAACTCACTTGTTTATTTTGACCCTTAAATTTAACTGTTAATAGTCCAGGGAAAAATTCTTTTAAAACTGTTTTAAGTGACAGTTATTTACAGAAATAATTGTTACCACTCTTTTTTTTTTTTTTATTTTATTTTTTTTTATTTTATTTTAACTGTCTCTTCAATTCTTAGAACCTTAGAACCTTCAATTCAAACCTTAAAGTTGTGACCTTGATCTTAACTTGTCAGGTTGGGGTTGGATCCCCAAATGCAATAAATTTTCTGGAAGAGCCTTTAGCAGCTCTGCTTCTTCCTCCTCGAGACTGGGAAAAAAAAAATGTCCCTACAAAAGAGGACAAAAAGACCATGTAATTCACTGTCTTGGCTCTGACAGTGACTGACAGCAGATGACTAGTAAAGATAAGAAAGAAAGAGCGTCAGTTTCTTCCTCAGTCTGCCCTCAGTACACTTCAGTGTTTGCAAACCATGGACTTTTTGAGCAAAAAGTGAGAGGTTTTTATTCTGCAGGCACTGCTACATTTTTGCTTTTGTAGATATGTTTGGTTTTTTTTAACCTGGAAACAATTAACATCTACAAAACAAGCCTTTTTACAGCTCTTAGCAGTGACTGCTGCAACGCTTTTCTGTAGCAGACATATTCACCAGGGAGATGGTATCTAGATATGACTGAAATGGGACAAGTTGGTAAAAGGGCAGTTTATAGCCTTTTCCTAAGCAACGTTTAGCAAGAGGGCCAGGTGGTGGTACCATTTTGGGAAGCCTCAGAGAAAGAGCTGTACGGCTGACATTTAGAAAGGTAGATTCTGGCTTGAGAGACAGGTAGTCCCAGCCATATGACAGATACAAGTTGCTGTTTCTGCAGTTCTTATGGATTACAGAGCCCTGTCGCACATTAGAGATGCTAGGGTGTAATGCACCTGTTTCTAGTAGTGAATTGATGAGATCAGAATCCTGTCACCCATCCAGACAATATTGTCAGTTTCAGGCCTCAAACAAGCATCTCTGTTCAGCTGAAGAAGAGAAGAGACTGTTCCATGCTGAAAAACATGTCAAGCCTTTTTTTTTTTCTGGCAGGGGTTTTCTTTGCCTTTTTTCTCATGCTTAAAAAATGCAGATGTTTAGAATCTTTACAATGGTTTCATGGAGCAAGCATTGATGCAGGCTGGAGGAGGGGTGCTGATATACAGCTAGATTCCTATACTTTAATTATTTTATTCTATAGATATCACCACCACACAAAAGTAAGCACCACCAGTAAAGAATATAATATTTTATTTTAAGCTTCCTCTTTAATTTTGCAAAGTGGGCAAAGACAAGCAAGTAACTCAAAGACAACCCCAACACTCATGCACCCACCCAAATAAACACATAACTCCCCCCAACCTATTAGAGAAATGGAGATCCAAGAAAGCATTTTAATTTAATTTTTGTCAATGATGTGTTTTTAATATCAATTAAGTCCGTATTTTCCTAGCTGAGTTTCAAAAATATGTCTAATTTCATCATTTTTCAAAGAAAAAAATATATTTGTTATCTTGACCCTTCGGGGAGAATAACACGACTTTTAGAAGCCTTTGTGTCGGTATAATTCAGGATAACACTCTCTTAAATTCTGAGTTAGAGGATTAGCCTGGTGCAGCAACAACTATTTTCTATCAGCTGTTAAAGTTACTGGCTAAATGCAACGTGCAACTGGCTCATAGGCTAAAATGCTGATTCTTCTCTAATTCTGATAGCAACCACATTAACTAGGAAGTCACTTGGCTTTCTGTTAAATATTAAACCACTGGAAAGACAATGTCTCTTGTAATACTAAGAATATCTAGTAGCAGACTGAACTAGTTTTGAATTTAATTAAAAGACAGTCTAAACTATTTATTTCTGTCATTTTATAAACAGAAAAGCTAGCATATTTTAAAATAAATAAACAACTCTTTTTTTTTTTTTTTTTTTTTATCTCTTGGTAAAATTATACTAGCTACTGACTAGGCATCTGAGTCCACTAGAAAAATCCTAATTTTAAATGTTGCCTATTAGAAGTCACTTTTCAAATTCCAAGACACTTATACCTTGGGAAATTTAGAAAATTCAGATAGGTTATCTGGTTCAAGCAATGTTTTAGCTTTGATAGATATAGAATCCATGAACTTATACCCAAATACAAATTCAATTAAATAAATATGTATAGACACGTACATATATGTGAAATAAGGCTCTGGAATATGTCTTCCAGTTCCTCAACATCCTATAAGCAGTTCTCACTGTGTGTAGCCTATCAAGTCTCGTGCATTGAGAGCTAGCTTACGGGACCATGTCAGATATTTGATAGGTTTTGCACTCTTGCTGGTCTCCTGCAGCTTCCCTCCTACCCTTACACATTTTTTTTTGCTGAGACCATAAGTGCTTTGGGTTGCAGCTGTAAGGTAAATCAGGTGTCTAAGCTTCCTTCTGCTCTGGTCAGATATACCTCTGTTCTGCTGCTATGTCAGAGCTACTGAGACTAGCTCCAAGCAAGCTGACACATTTATATACCACACTGAAATACAGAAAATTTCACTGAATCCTTGGGAAATCCTTGGGAAAAGGAGACTCTTGCATTAACATACAACTGCACCACATGTGATCAGCCTTATGAAATAATTTGTATAGTTGTACAAATACAGATCACTTTGCATCCAATTTCCTGATCTGGTTTATTTGTATTTCCTATCTGCTCCATACGGTAGACTAGAATTAACATCATGCCTACCTTTGACATGGTTCGTTATGCAAGGTCTTAATTCGTATCACCTAGATTTTAAATGTATAGACATAAAGCAGGTTCTGAACATATTGGACTGAAAGTTGCCATTTTTATTAACGGATGGTTGATAGAATAAGTCACTTGGTACAAAAAAAATGATATTAAAACTAAATAATCAGTGGCACAGGGTTTTTTTGTAATCTTGCTTTCTTTAGTAAATTTAAAAATTAGTTTCACAAAGACTCATATTTAAATACTAATTTTAGAAAGTAATCACAAAATAACTTGAAATATATTAGTGTTAGTTAAATTTATCTCTTTGGTGATTTAGATTTTTAAATTCTTGACAGTATTAGAACAGAGTGATGGGCAGTACATCTATTGGTGATAAAGTCTAGTACAGGCAAAAAAAAATTGAAGAAAATACTGGTATTGTAAAGTAACTGGCAATAAAATAGCTGAAAATGGCAAAATATTTTAAAATAAGATATGCTTTATTGACATATGTTAGACACACAAGGACAGAATCATCTAGGGTATATTGAAAGATGGTCAGTCAATTGCAATATTTTTTTTTTTTTTATGTCTAGTTCTTGATGTTTCCAGGGTAAGGTATGTATTATAATTGTCATTGATTCATATATTATTTTCATAAGTAACCAGTTTCAAGTGTTCAGGAGTATTTCGTGTGTGTTTGAGTACTGTAAATTGCTACAGGCAAATGTATCTTATATGTATTTAATGTATGAATGTGTCATAACAAGTTTTGTGGCAGAGTAACATGAATTTTATACAATGAAGAAAAATTGTTGCCTCTTCATGGACCACTGGGTAAATTAATAATTTTTGTTTCTTGAAATATTTCTACTCTGTATTAATCATATAATAATAGCATTATGAGCTAAAGAGCCTTTGCTTGATTAATCTGTTATAAACATCTTAAACCATTAGGGAAAGTACAATATAAGATGTCTAGAAAATGTTGCCCTCACAGGGATGCTCTTATCAAACTCCTAGGTCAACTTTAATTGCTTCTTTTTAACTATTTAACTTTCCTTTGACACATTGAAGCACTAGGTAGACAACTGTTTGAACTGATTGAAAATTGTCTCTCTTTCTTTCAAGTGTGTGTCGGGATGTTTTTATGCTGCTGCTATGTGGCTGTCCTGTTTATCTCTCAAAGAGTAACCGCTGTATTGAAATCAAAAAGGTATATAAAAATATTTTATTTTCCAAAAAAACCCCTGTATCACAGTATAACTCATTAACTACAATGAAATTAAGGATCTGTAGATTAAGGAACTGTTCAAATCAGGTGCAGTAAGCATTCAAGATGTCTTAAGAAACTGGTTTTTTAGAGTACGAGAATGATAGGTAGAAGAATGTGATTTCTGAGGCTCAAAAATAGTACAATATTTTACAAATAAATTGCCTCTGAATCCAACAAGCAGTTGTCTCTACAAGAAGACATGTTTCTGTGCAGTGGCTCAAGTCTTTTAATTCTGTATTATGAAACATATCTTTGTCTTACATATTAGTTAAGACCTTTTGTGCTAGAATTTGAAATATTTCCCTTTGGATAATGCAACCAAAACCTTAAAAAATATTGATTATTTGTAATAGATAATTTTTTGAAAATAAAATGTAGATAAGTCGTGTTAATAAAGAGAAACATACCTTTAAAGTACATGGACTTTGAGGTGTTAATTCTTTCCTAATAATCCTTGTCTATTATATTAACTAAATATAATAGTAGACAACATTATCTGAGATACTGCTTCCCAAAATAATGCAGGTATCTGCAATTAAATAGCAGTAACTATTATATACTTCAGTGCACTGAATATAAAACTTTGCATATCAACAGGTGGAATCACTTGGACATGTTAAAACAATACTCTGAAACTATTGAAACAAAATGTGAGGAAGGAAAAACAAACTTTTCTGTACAGTTATTTTTGTCAGGAGAAGAGGGATTTTGGTTCATCCTAACTGCAATTTACAGCACAGGCATGCCCTAAGCTGGTCATCTAGAGCAGGTTTATAACAAATGAAAAGAAATAGCCACTTTCAGGCTTTGATTTATCTTACCCTCATATTCAGGCCTAAAATGAGTCATATAAATTGAACACTAGATACCTTTTTTTCCTTGTGTTGATCACTCTCTGGGTCAGAAAACATTCTCAGGTATATGTTTATTTTATGTCAGAAGTCATCCTTAAGGCAGACTCTTTTCATCACGAACACTTTTGCTAATTATTCTCTCTCTTCTGCTCCCTCCCCAAAAAAATAAATTGGTGAAAAAAAAACTCTATTACTTTTGTGACCATTTTTGCAGTGATGGTAAGCAATTTTCTTGACAGGCTATGGGTAGAGAATTTTTGTAACGAGCTTACATCCACTTTACATATATTCACACAATAATGAATAAGGGACTCAAAGTACATCCTTGTAATTGAAGTATATTTCTCCAATGTAGTATTAACTACAACTTTTTAAACAAATACATAGTTCATATGAAGAGCGATCGATCAAACACAGTCCAATGAAAGATTTAATTTCATTATGCTTCCTTATATTTTGGAAATTTCTGGACCACATATTGCTTTGGTTAATGTAGTAGAAAAGTACTGACTCCTCCTTCTCTCTCAGTACATCCAGTTGCCCCAGTTGTACAAGCCACATAGTGTCAAGTTATTTCTTATTAGCCTGATTTAGAACTGGGATTCAAGGACCTGTATGTGACCTGCAATCCATGTAAGCTGCTAAAAATTAAAGGACAAGTCAGAGCTGTTCTACTTCGTATAATTAACAATTGGAGCCACAGCTTCAATCTGACTCATATTTCTCAAGCAAGTATCTTAATCGCTGGTGTATAGAGGCAATCCCTCATTTGTTCTGGCCCAGTGAAAATTTATTTATTTAAAATGGAACGGCTCCAGCAAGAAAGGCAGAGACTGATGTAGTGTGTTTTAGTAGCAGGGCAATTACATAACACAATTTATGTCAGTCGATAAATCCCTGCAACAGGGAATCACAAGATAAAACTATTGCAAAAAGTCTCAGTCATACATTTAGACAGTTGGCAGCTCTGAGAAATGGCACTGTATGTGAAACATAATTCTCTTTAAAAACATACTCCACCAGAAATGAAAAAAGAGTTCTGTTCGCACTGGTATTTTAGACACAGAAGAACTCTTTCCGTGCCTCTTTCCATGATCTCTGACTCACCAAATGAAGACGTAGGATGGGACTTGAATAGTAGTAACAATGTGGTGCCTAATCCTGAAGGAAAAAAAAACCAAACAACTAAACAAAAGTATTCAGTCTTCTTATATTAATTTTTCTTTTTATTTTTTTTGTCTATTACATCCCTAGCTCTTCAAGAGATAAAACTATCTTTTTCTCTTTCTACTGCAATAAACTTGTGGCAGATCAATGAATGTTTGTTGATGCTTTAAATACTAAGGTATCATAAATGATGTTTTTTGCCAATCTACATAAATAAAAATAATGGACTGTTATGAAACTTTACAATATTTGTAAGAATCATAGCCCTGTCCATTTAAATTGTTGACATTTATTTTAATTTAAGAAGGAAAAATTGTTTGTAATAGAAAAATAGTTGAGAAAATACAAATTTTGATTTATAAGCATGAGTATCCGACAAATAGGGTTTTTTATTTGCTTATTCAAGTTGTCTTTCCTGCAAACAAAATAATTTTTTTGTGTAAGAGGAAGGGAATAAAGTAATCCACTATATATCCTTTGTTTAACAGGCAAGTTAAATGTTTTTGAAAAATAATGTATCATTTTGACAGCAAGAACACAGTTTTCTAAAAAAAAAAAAATCACAGCCAAAACAGCATAGTAGACTTTTCCACAGTTTAGTATTTTATAGTTATATAAAAACATATAGCAAAAATGGGAAAAAACACATAATAATTTCAGGTAAATCCATGGAATTATTAATTGTCATGAAATCTGTGAAACATATATATTTTTATTCCCTGTGTCTATGCTTATTGCTTATTACACATGACTTTCAAAACCTTGACATTTCCTTTTTTTTTTTTGGTACAAATTTAACATTAATTACATCCATTTCTGATAGGTATTTCCTTCTACCATGCAGAATATGTGATATATATTGAGAGAGGTGTCAGAAGTAAAAAGTACTTAGGCTCTGGAAATCAATCTACATTGTATGATTTTCATAAATGTCTCAGTTAAACACAAAGAAATATGCAAAGAAACTTAACCTACCATGGAGAGAGCTATACAAAAAGATGAGAGAAAAATTTATTACTTTCAGCATAGGCATGTTGGTTCTTGTAAACTACTGCAGCATCTGGTGGTTTCAGAGTGTGAGAATGATTTAAGATGAATTAAGATTGAATTGTGTTTTGGAGAAGAAAGGAAGTTATATCCAGTCCATGTTTTACTGAAGCTTATGTGTATTACTGACATGTTAAAGAAAAGGTACTTGATAAACACAGATTTGTTTCCTGTTTTTCCTATTGGCAAGCTTTTCAGGTGATGTAGAAGCACGTGAAGCAGGGAGTTCAAGACCACAAGATGATCCAGCAGTTTATTACATAAGAATGTAAGTTGATGGTTATGAAGAAAACATTTAGAAATATGTCAGGTAGTGACCCCATCTGTGAGCTGAAGTCAGTTAACCGAACAATAATATAACATCGGAGGAAGGATAGCGTGCGTAGTACAAGGCAGTACTATTAATGCTGGGATAGCTCTACAGTTTTGTCTTCTAATTCCTCACTAACAGTTCAGTAGAATGTGTATTTACGGCTATATTAATACATTTAATGACATCACCAATAGTTTGTTTCTCCTTCTCAATGTCAAAGATCCAATATTCTTGCTACATACACTGAAAATGGCCCAACATCTACTCTTAACTTTCCATTGAATTTTGGCAGTTGAGGGCACTGACCTAGTCTGAGTGCTCAGATGCACTTTACATTCCTATGAGGAAGCTTTTAAGGAGCTTGATCATTTTGGGCTGCAAATCAATCTGAAAGGAGGATGGAAGCTGTTGCAAACTGGAGTGTTGCAGGTAGGAGTCATTTAACTGAGGTGATTTTTAGAAAAGTTGCTGTCATTCAGGCAACAGCATTTGAGGAGTTACTAACACTCACAGGTCATTAATCCAGCACACAGGTTCACCTACTAGAGCCTTTCTACACTGCTCCGGGTAATATTTCAGTAGCTGGCTGAATGCCAGCGTTGCTCTGAAAGATTTGCATTTTCCTAACATGTTACTTTATCAGTGAGCTTTTCTTTCAGTCAGCTGTCTAAAGGGAATCTTGCTAGTAGGGGGAAGTTACATTCATGTGCTTATGATGAGGGCAAGAATATCACCAAAATATATACAAATTTAAAGCATTAAACTGTGAGGCTTTAGGATTGCTTTTAATCAAGTTATGGGCAGGTAAACCTGGTTATCAGCTTATAGAGACAAAGGAGATAAACAGGCAGTGTCAGCAGGTGGATCAGACCTCTAGTGTTCTCTATACTGTGCTGCAGGCCAAAGGAAGGTAGTCCTAACCAATGCACATTATGTGATTCCTAGACATGGGATGAATGTCTGGTACTTAGTTACCACCGTGGGTTAAGCCACGACACTGTGCCACATTGTATTCGTGAGGGGAAAAAAAGTAACTCTATCTTTCTGCATCTTTCTCTGTTTCTGTGAAAATTTGAAAGATGGGCAGGAAAGAAAAGACATGTTAGTAACATACATAACTTTTAATCTTCTGGATTTGAGTATCCAGTACATTTGCCTTTAAAAGCTATTCTAGTATTCCTCCAGTCTGTTTCACATCATCTGACTTTTCATGAATTTCCTCAGCCTGGTTCTGGAGCGTGTATTAAGTATCCCTATTACTATGGCATTTGACGAACACATGTTACCTTTACACAAAACTTCCTCTTCACATAGTATATGACTGTATACGGCAAACACCACATCTTAAACATACATAATTCCTGAAGGCCTTTCTTACCGATGAAAGGCTGAAGTAAAGAAAACATTGATTATTTCAGCCTTCTCCATGTCATATTCCAGCTGGTACCTTCCTCCCTTCAGCAGCTGGCTCTCATTTTCCATAGTGTTTCTTTTGCTGCTGCTGCTGTAGCTGTAGAAACCCATCTTGTTAACCTTCACAGCCCTCAGCAGGTTCAAGTCCAGATGGGCTTTGGCTTCCCTAACCCCATCCCTCCATGATCAGACAATTTCTTTACACTCCTCTAGGGCCGCGTGTCCCCTCTTGCGTATCCCGCATGCTTCATTTTTGTGTTTCAGTTTAATCAGGAGCTCCTTGCTCACCCATGCAGTCCTTCTGCCACTTTTCTTCGTCTTGCTGCACCTGGGGTTGGACTATTCTTGAGCATGGAAGAAATGATCCTTGAAAATCAACCGTCTCTCCAGGATACCTCTTCACCCTCAGCTTATTGAATATTGTGACTAGCATCTGCCATAGACTCAGGCAGACTAGCTGAGCACAACTGCCTCATATCAGCTATTTTGGGTTACAAGTCTAAAAAAATACAAGCAATCATCAACACATGCTCTGGTAAGTCTATCATCATCCAGCTTCCACCATTATAAATTACACATCTCTTTTTCTAGGAGAAATGATTATGAAGTTGCTTTTATTTTTGTTTGCCTGTGGATTCTTTGGTTCCCTGGTTCCTATTACTAATTACATTGCTTCTTAAAGTGTGGTCTGCGTTCCAGCTTCCAGAAATACCATAATGAAAAATACTTACTTTGTGGACTTACATGTCCTGAAGTGAGAGAATAGAGTGTCCTCCACTAAGAAAGAAAAAAAGGAAACTTTCAAATTATATTTTGTGTGTCTTGATGTGACCTTGAGATCATGATATTTATGAGCAGCTACTACTATGTTAATACTCTGGAACATATACTTTTGACAAGATGACTTGGAAAAATGTGCTATATGTTACATCCATCCCTGCGCTGTACAAGGTTAAAGATTTGACCCATTTCTCCAGTACTACACATAGTTTTATCTTAATTTAAAGCATTCATACTTTAGCCTCAAAACAGTGCATTTCAAGCATGCTTGCCCCTGATTTTGTCCCTTTTAATTTTTTTTCCCCTTTTATCAAGGCAAAGCAAAAGTTGAAAAATGAATGTGAATGGTATCTCATCTCAATTTACTTTCATTTGCATTTCATATACCAGTGTGGAAGGCATTTAAAATCAAGAAATTATTGACTAACTGACAAGTCAAGGGAAGGACATTAGCTCAGAACATGTTGACTACTTACTGCTAAAAATCAGAATGAAATTTATAGGGAGTCAGAGAAAGCTGTCTCAAAAAGTCTCTGGTCATATACTACCTCCCATTTTACTACCTCTTGCTTATTTTCCCCCCTCAAACAGTACGCTTCCAGTACCTTTTTCATTTTCATTCTCATTTTCAACTAACTCTTTCTCCTTTTTAAAAAAACATCTATTTCTCCTGTTTCATCTCTCTCACTCCTTTTTATTAATGTGTTGCCATATAAGCTAGGCAAATGAATTACTTTTCCCAGCATTCAAAATGTATTTTCCAATTAGTTTGCGTACTACTGGGCATCTAAATTTAATATTAGAAAAAATAGTTAAGCATTTTGAATTACAGGAATAAAATAGTACCAAAATATACTTAAAATGAATGTTCAAGAAAACCCTGAAGAAACATTTTAATCAGCTAGTTCTGGTCATGGATGGCCAATTAAAATACTTCAAATTAACCATCTTCAGTCCTTCAAAGTGAGATGAAAACTTGGTCTTCTGAATTTTTACACATGGAATAATAAGCTTAGGATCACTGGCCTGTAGAAAGAGACAGAAACCTGAGGACATCTACCGCTGATTTTGGATAATGAATCTACTGTCACCAGAAGTGAGATTGAAACAATTTGATGCTAGCAAGATGAACCAGTAAGAACAAAAGAAACCTTTAATTTTACTGTCTTGGGAAAAAACAGCAGTTCAAATCATTTTTTGTGGCTAAGTTTAAGATTATTCTGATTTTTTTTTTAAAGAGAGTTTATTCATTTACAGGGAGAATGAGAGGAAAGAGAGACCTAATGCAGATTTAGATTTGTCCTGGGCGCTCTCTCCCCGGTTGGATTTAGCCTTTACAGTTCACAGCGTTTAATATCAAAGTTCAGACTATTTTTTTCCCATTCCTTTTCCGGGCAATTTAGGGGGAAAAGGAAAAAATAAAAAGCCTTTTAATGTTTAACAGACTCCAGGCATACAGTCATTGACGAGACACTGGCATTTCTAAAGAGGTATTCAGCCCACCAGGATCTGAGTTGTTCCCTTCAGCCATTTATCTCTTGCCAATGGTACAAACTGAACTTTGACAAACAGATTTCTGATTTAGTCTTGTGCCTAATTCAGGTGGGATTAAGCAAGGTCATTATGTTTCTTTTCATCTTTTTTGTTTTGTTCTTTGTTTGCAAGGTCTTTCAGTTACGCCGACATAAACAGTGAACTACAACGTTAGCTGTGTATATGAAGAGGAAAAGGAAGGTGGCACTCCTGAGCATTTGCCTCAGATGCATGCCACAAAAGAAAAAAAAAAAAAGAAAAGTAAAAGAAGGAAAAAAGGAAGAAAAGAAGACTTTCTTTTAAGCAGCTCATGTCATTAATCTGGCTAAGAGCGGGTCTGTTAAATCAACAGAGCTGGGAGTGCCTGCTCAGGCATATCTCAGCGCTCGAGAATCTCAATCCCATCTGCTGCTGCTGATGTTGCACCAAACACTGAATCTGATGTTACCATGGTCTAGTATTTCAGCTTCAGTCTTTGTTGCTAATGTTCATAAATATTCACAGAACTCTGTCTGAAGGTATACCTAGTATTGATGGCATTTCATTGTATTGGTCTACTTCATTAGGATTATCTTCTGTATTTATTTTCTCTTTTGCATCACGCTATCATTTCAATGGAGAAATTGTTCAGCAATAAGCTGAAAGAGTTAGGTGACTAAGTATGCACACTAAAATAAGTAACTTGGGAAAGAGACTGATTGCACCAAATGCATGCAGGGATAGATTAAATGATAGATAAAATTGTTCTCATGCAAATTACATTATAGTTTAAATAAAGTTTTCCCTCTGAAAGGCTCCTGATTGATTTACACTGCATGTTTAGGACAAGGTTGAGCAGGGCTACAATGAAGATCATTTAATCTAATCTCTTTTGTAGATAGAATAAGACACCTGCATTTGCTTGGACAAAGAACTATGGGTAAAAAGCTGAAAAATGTTAATTATACCCTCCTATTTTAAAAAAATCCCTTTTTGTATAAAACTTACTTCACTACAAGAGTCTTCTTCAACCTTTTGAATATTATCTTAAACAAATGTCAATGATTAATTTCATGAGAGTTTGGCAAAATCATTAAAAGCAAAGCATGTAGCAAAAGCTGATTGAAGGCTTATGCCCAGTAAAATTAC
Organism: Cnemophilus loriae; assembly: GCA_013397755.1. NCBI lineage: Eukaryota > Metazoa > Chordata > Aves > Passeriformes > Corvidae > Cnemophilus > Cnemophilus loriae. The sequence continues at coordinate 1,168,732 of VZTF01005243.1, forward strand.
CATATTGTCAATGAGGTCTGTGAAACTACAGAAACTTCCTTATTTATCAGAAAAGTTTCTCTCCGCAACTACAATATTTCGGTAGAGACATACATGTACAGTGAATAAGCTTTAAACCAGAAAAAGGTTTAGTGGTTTTAAGCAAGATTTTTAATCTATAGAAAACAGAATAAAGAAAATGTGATATTCTTTTGATAACTTTGCAAAATTATAGAAGAGTCAACTTTATTGAAACTTTATAGTTTCAATATAAAAGATAAATTAACTGACATATGTCAGGTCTTCAATATACTGAGTGAGAGAATAGCATATTTATGATTTCAAAAACGCACAATAATTGGTTTTTTATCTAAAGTTACAAAAAATATTCAAGGAAACATTTGCAAAAATAAAGAAATAAACTTTTAAAGTCAGAGGGCTAATTCTAAAATGGTAGTAGTGTTGAAGTTATCTCTGAAACAAACTAGAGAGACGAAGAAAGGCTGAATTTTCAGGCTGAAAAAGTTGCAGCTGTTCAACCTGTGGAAGAGAAGGTTGCATGGAAACCTTGTAGCATCTTCCAGTATCTGAGGGGGGCCTACAGAGAATTCAGAGAAGGACTCTTTATCAGGAGCTGCAGTGATAGGACAAGGAGTAACGGTCCAAACTGAAAGTGGGGAAATTCCGGTTAGATATTAGGAAGAAATCTTTTACTGTGGGGGTGGTAAGACATTCCAACGTTCCTCCCAGGGAGCCTGGGGATGCCTCAACCCCGTCAGTAAGCCAGGCTGGATAAGGCCTTGAGCAACCTGGTCTAGTGGTAGGTTGTCCCTGCCCATAGCAGTGGGTGTTGGGACTAGATGAACTTTAGGGTCCCTTCAAAACCCCTTAACATTCTATGATTCTATGATTTTATGAGGGATATGTAGGATTTTTTCCAATTTATTTTATTATTTTTTTCTTTTTTTTTTTTTAAGTACCTATATTCGTGGACATGGTAGAGAGAACAGAAATATATATTGCTGAGATAGAACAGTTGAAATGTGTCAAATTATCATCAAAGTCAGCAGAGTTACTGCAGATCCCCTAGTAGTAGACATGAGATATTTTTACAAAAATTAAAAGTGTGCAAGATCAAAACACTAGGAAATGGAAAGCGGCTGTTAAAAGGTTGCACAGGAAAGGCCAGGAGAGGGAACCACACTTGATGAATCAGAACATTTACAGTATACCTCAGTGGAGAGGGTTCGTCAGATGAAACAGATGGTCAACTTTCAGAGTTTCGTCTGAGTTAAAAGGCATATTAAAAAATTGTGCAAAGAAGGTAATTATTTCTTTTCTCCAAGTTTTCAAACCTTTCTATGCTGTTCGGTTAAAAGAATGATGTTCTCTACTTACTCTATTGTAACAAAAAATTCACACAGGCAAAAAAATTGTTTTCTGCGTTTGATAATAAAAGGCACTGAATGAATGAAATTCTGACCCTGTTGTGCTTTATATATTGTTCTCCCACAGAGTCATGGAGTGGCTTTGCTGAAAGGCAGCTCTGGAGATCACCAGTTCAACCAGCCTGCACAGACCAGTGTCAGGAACAGCAGGTTGCTCAAGACCATGCTCAGTTGGAGTTTAACTGTCTCCAGGGATGTAGATTCCACAAAAAACTTGACTTGATTTGACCACTCTCACAGTAATAGAGATTTTTTTTTTCTTTTGTTTAAATAGAATTTCCTGTATTTCAGTTGTGCCCATTACCTCTTGGTGCCAAGCAATAGTACAAGAGGCAATGGGCAGAAACTGATTCATAGGAAGTTCCACTTGAACATGAGGGAGAACTTCTTTATTGTACAGGTGACTGATCTCTGGAACAGATTGCCCAGAGAGGCTGTGGAATCTCCCTCACTGGAGATATTCAAGAACTGTCTGGATGCAGTTCTGTGCGCTGTGCTCTAGGGTGACTCTGCTTGAGGAGGGAGGTTGGACCAAGTGACCCACTGTGGTCCCTTCCAACCTGACCCATTCTGTGATTCTGCAGTTCTGTGCAATACATGATGTTGTAATGAACCAAAGCAGGGAAGCTGGTACTTCTTGCAGTTTTTGTGTGAATGATTTCTGATTTCTACTTATTACTTTTAAGACTATGACTATCTTGTCATCAATTACCCTTTGACCATTTGACAGCAATGATCTTTTTTATGTGCTAAAATATTAAATATCCATGAGTCTTCTTCAATTAATAAATTAGTTGGTATTCTGTGGTGAAACTCCATATTTTCTTCCTGGTCTCTACAGATCTGTTACAATGGATAGAACTAATGGGGCCAGATAGACAGTGGCTTTTCCTGCTGCATGGGTGAGGCAGTTTAAATGGCAACACGTATTGGATCTGGATAGTGTTGTGTCTTTAGGAATCAAAATTTGAGGTTTTAACCTACTTGATTCTCACACACACAACTGTTCTCCTTTCATCTGCCCACCCACTGGTAACATTATGTTCTGTAGGTCTTGAATTCTCTTTTCATCAGGGAGATGGCTGCCAGACCAGGAGTACTGGGAAGAAAGTTACTGGGAAGGAAGTTAATGACATCCAGCTACCTGCAGCTGTCAGTCTTGGGCATTACTGGCTATGCTCTTCTCCTGTCAAATTTTTTCCATGCAGCTCCCCAGTCTCCAAGAATGTTCTCTACTTTCATGATCTTCCCTCCTGCCAGGATGTTTGCTGCCTTCTTTTCGGGTCCCCATCTTAGTGAGACCACATTTTTTGGGAACAATTTTTTCCAGCACCAGCTCTTCTTTATTGATTCCAAAGTCCCTGACTTTTGTAATTTGAATTGTCCCTGTACAGAAACATAGCACTCCTGTGGTTTTTATATAGTTTCCTCTCATGTCTACTTTCTAAGTGGAGGATTCAGAACATGCCCATTTTGTTTACTCCAGGTGTTATTGGAAACAGACAACCTAGCCAATTCCAGTGACAAGTAGAAAGTACCAGGTTTATCCTGAGAGTTCAAATGTTCAGTCTGAGGTATTCATCCCCATCTTCACAGACTGCCCATTATCTGCTGCTTGTTTTCGATGAGGACACATAGACCTTTGTGTCTATGACGCTCTATGGTCCAGGGTAATCAATTTAGATGTAGATATCTACATTTCATCATCTCACCCATTCATATGCATGGTGATATTCCGAGCAATTGACAGTTTTTTTCTATAAAACATAAAGGAAACAATCTAATAGGCAATATGTAAACACAGTCAGGTAAATTTTGTTAAAAAAAGAAGGAGGCAAAAGCATACAATTGAATTTGATTTGATTCCTAGAAATAGCATATATTTTTTAATTTTTAAGAGGACATGATACCAGAAAAACATCTGAAAACATTTTGTACCTTTGTAATGCGATACAAATTCAGTAATCCAGACCTATTGGTCTCGGCTAGTGAAATGTTTAGTCTAGGCCTAGATACCTATATAATTAAAGGAAATACACCTCTGAAGCCTGATTTATTCCAAGTGTCTTAGGAGGAGATAAAACTTCTTTTTGTGCTGCTCTTGGCTGGGGTATAGTTAATTTTCTTCACAGTGGCTGATATGGGGCTATAGTTTGGATTTGTGCTGAACAAAATGTTGATAATATAGAGATGGTTTTTATTATTGTTAAGCAGGGCTTACACAAAGCCAAGGCCTTTTCTGTTTTTGTACTGCCATACTGGACAGGAAATTGGGAGTGCATGGGAGGTTGGGAAGAGACACAGCCAGAGCAGGTGACCCCAACTGACCAAAGGGATATTCCAGACCATATGACGTTGTGGTCAGTAAATAAAGTAAGGGGAACAAGGAGGAAGGGGGAACATTTAGGGTGATGTTGTTTGCCTTCCCCAGTAACAATAACAGATGATGGAGACCTGGTCTCCTGGAGTTGGCTGAACACCTGCCTGCCCATGGAAGCAGTGAATTAATTCTTTGTTTTTCTTTGCTTGTTGGTACAGAGTCATAGAATGATTTGGGTTGGAAGGTGTCTTAGTTTAAGACAATTTACAGGGCAGAAACTCCAAAGTTAGTTACCTCGCCTTAGTTTTAAGCACTCTCCTTTCCCCAATAAGGAGAGACAGGTGCGAGAAGATATAAGTGAAAAAAAGCAGTTTGCTGAAAAGAAAACAGCAGCAACCAAGATAACAGCAGAAACCACAAGATACAAAGGTGCTGAGATGCCTGGTCCCCTGGGAACAAAGAAAACAAGATGGCAGGGCAGCGTAGCAGCCCACGTGGCCCAGAGGACAAAGACAAGATGGCAGAGGAGCCCACTACTCCGGACCACGCAGCTGAGACAGGGAACAATGGAAAACAGCACAGCAACTGAGCCTCCACAGTCACAGAAAACCTACTCCTTCCCCCCCTAAATACACACAAACAACCGAGGACAAAACAAAACCTGGAAAATACTTTTGTTCAAAAGACTCCGATGTTGCCCAGAAAATGCTGGTAGAAATGACCCAGCAGTTAAGGATCTGACCCCTTTTCGGCACACTTGTGGAGAGGGGGTCTGACACCTCCTTAGCAAACAGCAGCAGCAGCAGCAGCAGTGAATGTATTGTAAAATTCCCCAAAGCCCAGGGAGAACAAAAAAGCTCTTGCCTTGTGCCACCTCACAGCAGTTGGCAAGTGGCAGAAAAAAACCCAGATAACACCCAAGCAATGAAGGTGTTGAGAAATCTGCTCAGAGGCAGTTTTGGATTGTGAAATGCAGCTTCTCAGGTTGCGACTCAGATACCTTGCCAAGGCAACCCCCCAGAAACCTGGAGAGAACCTCCGTTCTCTATATTTAAAGGGACCCAGTACTCTCTCCTTTCCATGAACTGGAGTAAAACACACAGGTTCTGCTTCCCAGGCTGCTGAACCTTAAAGAGACAGTAAAACAGACTGCATGGATTGATGTAGAAAAAATACGCAATACAAAATTTTTGGGTCACCTAGGTCACCTAGGACAGAAGGGGCCGTAAAGATCATCTAGAGCCAACCCACCTGCCGTGGGCAGGAGCACCTTCACTAGACCAGGTTGCTCAAAGCCCCATCCAACATGGGGCCCTTTCCATATGTAGGGAGAGGATGGAAAAAGATGGCAAAGAGGAAGATGAAACAGCAACTACAGGAATAATTCTACTCAAACTTACATGTAAAACAGGAACTGATGACCCTGTTGTAGTTCAAACTACTGGAAATGCATGAAAATTCCTCCATACAGACTACTTAGTGAATCTGATTCAGAGAAAAATAAAGGATACACAAAATGCCTGATGAAAGAGAAATACAAGAGTTGTGCAGGGCCAAGTTAAGCTAGGTATGGAATCTTCCTAACCAGAACCCTTGACATAGAGAAGAAACTAAAAGGAGGCACTAAGCATGCAAATCTTCTTTGTGGAAATGGGCTGGAGATTTTAGGGAATCTTTACACCAGAAATGGATGGGGACACTTGTGAAAAGGACTGGGTTAACAATGTAAAATGTAGAAATGCAAGATCCATGGCCGCATGAAATGCTTCAGCCATTTAATATAATAATATACCCCATTTAATACAATAACATGCCCCATTTAATATAATAATAAACCATAGTATAGACTAATCTTAGGGTTTACTGCTTTTCTCTTTTTCATGACATAAAGCCACACTGATGTTCAGCCTGCTAGAAATGTCAGAGTCTTAAAAAAAGCCAAAATAAACCCCAAACAAAGACCCAGACCAACAAATAGTAAACAAACAAACAAACAAACAAAATAACTTATTTAGAAATATGTAAGATGCATAAGTGTAAACGAAAGTAAAAATTAAAATGCAACAGACTTGCAGATAAGTCACATTTGGAAGGAAAATAATAAGCAACAAATGAAATACATAAAATAAATTTTGAGGAAGATAAGAGCACTAAAGTTGCAGCAGAGAAGGAATCTAATAAAATTATATTCTTTTCTCTGTAAGATTTTTATTTACTTATCAATAAATAGAAATCCAAAAGGTCTTTGTGAGGAAATGTTTTAACAGCTGATAAGTAGTAAATCTCCACAACTCTAGTTTCCCTGTTGTATAAGGCTGAAAACTATTTCCAGAAAAGTATTAAGCTGTCAAGTTGTTTTATTTATAACTGCTCCACATTTATATAGGGCTTAGGACCAATCCTCTCAAGGAAGACAATTTTGCTGTTTTCCTGTTCCTTCCAATGATCTGATGGACAGAGCCGTATCATGCTCAGCCTCAGGTGGCAATTAAAACTCAGATCCAAGGCCCTGCTGCTCTGCTGTCTTCTTGCTTCAGCAGCAGAGTATTAACCCTGGCCTACAGTAGAATTCAACGCCACTGCCGCTCATGATCAGCTCTGTAATTGAATCTTTGCCTCCATTTGTTTACTAAGAAAACACAATCAAAAATGATTGCAACACTGACAGCTATGAAAATGGCTGGGCAGCTGTGGGTTTTGTGTAAATGGACTAATCTATTCACACGTGGTCGTATCTGGAAGGCTATGCTATGTAACTGAAACTGGGGAGGAGGTTCTTTGGAGGTTTTTTCCAAAATGTTAAGTAGAAGGTGAGAAACATATATGTTTCTCTAGTTATTCAAATTCATAAGAATACAGAAATTTAATTTTTAAAGAGCATTGTCTTCTCTGGATATTATTTGGAACACTCATGCTGTTTATTTAATAATATTACACTCACCTATTTGGTCGCCTGATGTATTTTCCCCATATAGTCATGGCAGAACAATGTTTTTCTAACTTTCTTCATAATGCAGCTTTTTTACTTTAAGGTTTTCATTGGTTAATGTACAGATAATAAATGTCTGGAGATTTCTACCCTTTTGTAAGTGACATCACCAGACTTTTTATTGTCTTCTCAGAAAACAAATCATACCTTCAGCCAGTGCTCATCAGTTCTGAAACAGGTTGCACTCTGTCTTCAGGTTGGAGATGTAATTCATATTAAGTTTGACAAATGTCAGAAAACATGTTTTATTAGCATATAGAGCATATACTGTTAAAAATTAATACAAACTGTTAGTCAGCAAGTCAGAAGCAGTCAGGTTTTTGGCTTGAGAAGGGAGTAAAAATTTAACATTTAATCTAGGAAAATGGCACACTTATCCATATAAACAAAAAAAAAACCCCAAACAAGCCTAAACAAAAAGCCACTAAAATGATTACAATTTTATAACTCTATTTGAAAAAAAAAATCAGTTAAAATAATGTGTCTACCTATCTTACTTTTTCATAATAGGGATTATACTACAAATTACCAAAGGACCAGTGCTTCAAAGAGATATATAAGGTAAATAAGCATGAAGTGAGGAAACATACAAAACCTGAAAGAGGATGAGGATCTTTGTTATAAAGTTCCTTCATTTTCTGTTTACCTGATGTAACTTCATTCCTGGATTCATCACAATAAGACCAATCCCAAAGCTAGACTGTGCAGCAGAGCATGGTAGTTAAAGATAAATCATATCTCACAACCAAAGTCTCAGTCCTCCCAGAGTGCTGTTATATTTAGTACTTTTGTGATTTTTTTTTCCACTGGGTCAGACACTTGAACACAACAAAATATTACTATGATTTAAAAAGAAGTATTTAATTTCTTTTTTTTTTTTCCTAAATAAAGAAGATAATTTATGCTCTGGTCGATCCAGTAGCTGTAAGGTGAAGGTCCTGAAAGACAATGAAGGCCATACTGAAATTTAGTCCCTCATGCTGGTGTACATAAAGACAAAATTTTGAGTAGTGTCACGTCAGCACATCCCTAAGTGCACAGATTTAACTGACCTAGAGGATGCACAAATTACTGGAAAATTTTGCAATCCAAACTCTGTGGTCTCTGCAGCTGTGTCTACACAGCAATCATTGGTTTTTATAATGTCTGCTACGAGGATGAAAGAGCAAATGCAATCTATTGGTCTTGATATGGTTAGAGAATTTAGCTCTAAAAACATGAACTATTTTCCTGAAAAGGTATAGATGGGTCAGTTACACAGACTTTGTTTTAAAATATTAATCTCTCCATATTTCATGTAAAGTATGGAAAAATTGTTCTTCATATATTTCAAATTGTGAAACTCAGATTAAAAAAATATGATTAAAAAGTAGATTTAAGCAATGTGTTTTTCTTTTTTATGACATTTTAGAGTCTAAAGAAAAACTTGTTTACAAGAATTGTACACTAAATAGTCAATCAGTCCACATATATATATATNTGAATAGTTCAGTCAAGAAATGAAAAGCAGTTCTCAGAATTCTCAAATTTCTTGAAAGATCTGAAACCAGTTATTTTTTTACCCTTGGGATTTCATCAAGCTGCTAATATTTCATTTATGAAAATGCTTTCTTATGATAATGATTTAATTCTCTCATTCTTTGCTGATCTATCTATTCTGATTTTAAATTACTTGATACAAGTATGAATTCTTCCTGTGAGTGCAGCTCCTCACTCCTAGAGACCCACTGGAAACTTTGAAATTATATCCTTTTATGTAAGGAGAGTTGGTGTATCTAATAAGGAACTTTAGCAAACTTAACTTTTTTTTTTTTTCTTAAGAAGAAGGGTTTTAAGAATTCTTGATAAGTATATATTCCTTGCTATGAAAATGTTGTTTCCACAGGTCACTGAGAGACTAAAGTACTGTAGGACTTTAAAATATCTTCTGCTCTAAAAGGCAATATTCAAGCAGAAAAAAGTTAATATTTTGATTAATGAAAGAAATAAAGTAATTTGTTTCAGGTCATGTAGTCTCTGCTGAAAATTTAGTATGCACGCAGGAAATCTGCCACTCAGAAAAATATCAAAATTTAACAAATAGTGAGTCTACTGTTACATTGAAACAAATTTTCATTAGAAAAGATAAGGGTAACCAGCAGCTGAGCTCCCAAATAAAATGATTTACCTTGAATATCCTTCCAAAGCAGTCCTACAGGAACTGAGAATTTAATAAAATGTTATTAGATTAAGCTTTATTCTTTGAAAACAGATACTGAATTACATGGGACTCTGATTGTAATCATCTGTTATAAAGACATGTCAAGACAATCAGCTGCCTCCAGGAAATGTAAGACCAGAGGTAGAGCTGTTGTATATGAAAAGACCAGATTACAGTATTGCAGAGAAGAAATAATTTTTGTGAGGAATTAAGATGTCATTTTTGACTTTTGTAAAATTGCTTACAATGTGTTCATTATGCAAACTCTAATTTTTCTTGGTTTGGACATACACTTTTCAGAGGGATTTTCTACTGTAAACATGTGCCTATTTTAAATGAGACTTATTATGACACCATTAAAAATAAGGGAAGCATAGATATGACCAGTACAATGCATTGATACTTACCTGGAGATGACAGTGGAAAATGTGCAAAAAACCTATACAATATAGGAATTAGTGTTTCAGTAGATGGACTTTAAAAAAAAAAATTACTTTTTTTCCAGATCCTAAAATGAATGTGCCCCAAAATTTCCCGATATGGTAATTGAACAGTTAATTTTTTTATTGATAATATTGCTAGAAGTTAATAAAAATTATGGATAGTCTGGTTTCAATTTGTTGGTCTAAAGCGTATAACCGTATAACTCTGCTGTGAGGAAGGAGTGAGGAAGGAGAATACATTTCTAAAACTAACTGAAGACACACCACAACATGTCCATCCATTCTTTCTTCTCCCTATGGACAAGATGACTGTAGTCCCCATTCATTATAATCAGAGATGACTAAACTATAAAAATTATGCTTATATTGTGACACAATAATTTTTAAATGGAGTCATTCGCTTCACACTTTGAATATTTGTACACGATTAGCAGTTAGCAGCTTATTAACAATTTTTTAATTTGATGGTTAACCAAAAGGTTTTGCTTCCCAAATGCCAGGACTAACAACAGAATATCAACAAAGTGTGGAAGTTCAGCCAGAGTTATTCATTGTTTTAAAGTGGGTTCTCATATTGCATTGTAGCAGATTCTGGGCTGATGTGAAGTAGGTGATTCACCAGGTTAGAAAGATGGGATTTAAAGTGCTACAGACCTTTACAAATCCATGGTACTTGCAAGGAGACATGGGCTGTCCAGAGAATATGGGAAAGCTCTGACAAGATGACAGACTAGCAGACTAAAAGAGTATTTCACAGAGGTATCCCAAAAACTGTTAGTGAAGAATTGCACCCATTTTCAGATATATTTTCTTAGACACACAAGTGTTTCAAATAATACTTTCCACCAAATATGTCACTCGATCGATTTTCAGCATTCCTTGTCTCTCTCCTCAAGAACAGAATGTCCAAGACACCAAGTTGAACTTGATGTAATGATTAGCTTAACAAGAGGTGGAACTGAGTTCCTAACCTGTAACTGCTCACGGACTCAGACGTGGAGTGAGAAATGGGGTGGGTCTGACAGAAACATGGAAGCTTTTGAGGAACATAACAAAATACGGGGAGAATCCAAAGAGTTAATTGATTCTTTTTGTAACTGAATATTGAAAATAGATGGTAAAAAACAAATCACCAAAGGCCTGCTGCAGGGTGATCTTAAAAATCTGCTGCCGTATTAAATTTTATGCATGCAAGTATTTATTTGCATGTTTATTTATGCATATGTATTTTGCACATTTATTTGCACATTAAATTTTATAAAAAGCTATGAATAGGTCTCTTTATGCTTATGTTACAACTTACAAATATTTTGTGTTCCATCATATTGCATTGTACTACAGAAGTCTTTTTTGTGGTTACTGGTATTCACCACGAAATAAAGAAAACTATCAAATTTTCACTATTTTCTCTGGGTTCCCTTCTCCCAGATGCCAAGTTTTTTGATCACATAATTCATCATGTTACATTGCACCATTTCTTGCATGTATCTTTGACTCAGGTCAAAGCTCCGGAGGTCCTCACTTCTGTGTGTGCTCATTTAACAAGGACCAGCCTTTGCTGTCAGACCCCATACCTAAAACTCTTATCCTTGCTGTTGTCAACTTGTCAGTTCCTGAACCATCCTTTTCTTTCCTTTTTGTGAAAACTGCTGTCTAACACAACTTTTGTCCATTTCAAATGCAGCTGCAGTGATTTTCTCTACCTTATCACTTTGACAGCGTCACTCTTCTTGACACTCTGCTGGCTTACACTTCTCCATGGAACCAAGAACACAACTTCTCTTCAAACATTTCATGGATTATCCCCAACCTACCTAACATCTTTTTCACCTTCAGCATTTGGAATTATCCTCTGATATGGTACCTTCTGTCGTCTTATTTACCTTTGGCACCTTATGCTGCAGCTCTTACTGGGAATGTCAGAACACCATCCCAAAGATTTTTTTTCCACACTAATTATTTTTTTTCTTTGTGTAAATTCTTTCCCTTCCTTTTTATAGAAAACTTACATAACCCCTAACACTGTTTCAGAGCTTCTGTGTTCTTCTGCAGATTGCTTATAATAGGGACCCATTTTCTATAAATTTGTTTTTATATAATGGTATGTAAACTGAGACCTTGATCCCTAGGTCTTGTGGTGATACAACACTTAATATTATAATATGGAAAGCCGGTGAAAAGCAAAATTTTACTTTTCCAGTTCTTGTAGCAATGTGGTCGTCAGAAGCCTCATGGTAAAACTATGAGTTTAAGGGGACAACAGCATGAAGTCCTGTGCTACAGAAGCCAAAACTGAGTTCCTACTCCTCACTGAATATAGTGTACTATCAAGCATGCAAGACATCATTAGAACAAGAGAAAAAAACTGGCAAACTGGTGGTTTTAAAAAATTATTTTAGCATATAAAGCAAAGACCACATACATGACAAGACATGTTACCTAGCTAAAATACAAGCATATATACTTTCTCTATAAGCAATAGCTGTAAATAACAGATATTAAGGCGAAGGAGAAGTTAAAAAGACAATTGTTTGAGGTATTAGACTGCTTGATTGGTGAAGAGAATTTTCTTTTGACAGTAACATAACAGTTATGAAAGTGCAGCAGGGGAAAAAAGGGATTTCTACTTTGCAGTTTACTGAGGACCCTTTTGAGTCTAAGAACAGCCTGGAGTTATCCTAGAAACTTCTGCATAAAAAATGGACAGACTACTAATGAGCATATACATTAAAAAGACAAACTTAGATTGCTTCTAAGGATTTTCTGTCAATCTTTATGCTATTTCATCATCTATTCTGTAATTACCCATATAGCCCAAAGAAATAATCAGGAGAGGTTTTATGTTAGTGCCTTTGCTCTGCAAGAAGCAAAGAGAAAATGAAAGAATACACAGCTTTTTTATAATTGCCCCAACTTCTGGATTTTATAACTTTCAGTAATGAAAATGAAAGAAGAGTACATCCACAGAATGGTGAAAATCCACTCAGCACGATATAAACTCGTAGTTTTCAGCTCAGAAGATCAGAACTAAATTAATTGGGTAAAAAAATCTATATATAATATATATTCTTGGGGGGAAACAAAATGTATGAGCTCTGAGAGTCATATTTAAGAGACTTACTACAGCACATGTCCTCTAAATCCAGCGGGATCATTTGGAAACTGCTGTGTTCATTGACTTAGTTCTGCAGAAGTTGTGGGTTCAGCTTATACAGAACATAGGAACGAAGTTTTGCTGTGCTGGTTGTCTCCACAATGAACAAGCACACGCACGTCAGCAGCACATGTGCCTTACAGCATGTATGTGCCTGTCCACAAGGTTTATCTATCCACATCTATCCACAAGAGAGATGGAAGCTCTAACACTGTACCATACTTGTGCTGCAACACACGGTGCTTTCTTCCTGTAATATGTGTATACACGTATGTATTTCTTATTCTTCCATTAGTTTTATACTATAAGTGAACACACCTTTCTTTAAAAACATTTGAAATATGTAAATTGGTGTCTTCAGGGTAAGGTGAGGAAATAGCTAACTTTTGTCAATATCCACAGGTCTTTTCTATAAAGTCGTGACAAATCCATCAGCTACCCTTTGACATCAGTAATGGCATACCAGATACAATATAGAATGTGTTACAGTGTTATAAAATAGCACAAAAAATGCTGAAATAAGAAGTCATTCAGAAAAGTAGAGAACATTTCTTTTATCTTCTATATTTTACTGTATTTCTTTTATATAAAAGAAACCAAACACAAAAATATAATGCTAATTTACTATAATTAAGCATATAACGGGTTTATAATAGATGTAATGAACAAAATAGTGTTTCAGCATACAAAGGGAAAGCTTAACAGGATCTTAAAACGTGTTTCCTTTTTTATTGAAAGCTTGTATTTCAAATAGTCATGGAGAGCTGTCCTGGTTTTTATTAGGATAGAGTTAATTTTCTTCCTAGCAGCTGGTACTGTGCATTTTTTTTTTTTTATTATTATTTTTTTTTTAATTTAGTACAAGAATAATGTAGATAACACAGTGATGGCTTAGTTGTTCCTGGGCAGGACTTATCCTAAGTCAAGGGGTTTTCAGTTTTCCATCATCTGCCAGTGAGCAGGTGCCTAAGAATGTCGGAGGGAGCATGGCCAGGAAAGCTGACCCAAACTGGCCAAAGGGAAATCCCATATCATGGAACATCATGGCCAGTATATAAACTGG